>ML179553.1:8044-19362 GCA_004369135.1 Dendrothele bispora CBS 962.96
AGAACATAAGGTATCAGAAAGAACAAATAACTAGTGCTTAGTGAAAATAACCAATCTTTTCAGTATACATTGTTTCTTTCTACCTAAACTGTTGCAGTAGCGCTATGTCAATACACCATGAAATAGGGGTTAAGCGCTGTTGGCTACTTACGTATGTACTTACCAGTTACTTACCGGTTACTTTTTTTTCTTCTCTTTGTTTCGATTAGTACTTAGATACTAATACACACCTCTGTCTTCGATACTACGAAGCAGAGGTGAGCCACTTATTTTTATTTCTTCATTTCTCATTATTGATATACCTAGATTTACTGTTTGTATCACTTATATTCTAGGTCCAAATCTCAACAGGTTATGGGCCTTTACGTCGTGTGAATCACACCCGACGTTGGAATTTGAGACCCTATATCAAGTGCCACTGTAGTATCTTTCAGCAAGAACAGTTCTTGCTCGTTGTCAACTTCTTTGTCTTTGTGCCACTTCTGTGTATGACAAGTTCTACCAAAGACACTCATCCTTCTACTCCTGCATCGATCGTATCCCTATTGGATCATCCTATAGTCATTCCACTTCCCTCACCATCTCTTTTCAAAGTCGAATACATATCTACCCCTATCGTCCAACACCACTCAGCCCTCCGTTTCTATTATTTCACTCGACACTTCCCTATTCAAACATGACTCCCTATCTAAAGATCAGAACCATTTTTCCTCGTGGGAGCGACAATTCATTCAAACTCTACGGATGAATCAAGGGGCTGATGGATATCTTGACGGCCGTATTTTGTGTCCAAACACGGATACAGAACCTCGCGCATATAGCAATTGGAATGCAAATAACGGGAGCATTCTTGGTTTCATGGGCCTGGTCATTGATGATGCCGAGCAGGAGATTATTGAGGGTGCAAAACACTGCTCAAGCTGCTTGGACCCTCCTTACGCAACGTCATGCTCAAGAGGGACCCGTCAAACAGGTTCAACTGATCCAGGAGGCACTTAATGTTCGATATTTCTTCCTCGGAAAAGGGCTCAACTACTTCTTCAAAGCTTACCACTCTCAATAAGCGTATTTGGGACATGGGTTCCCTTAGTTTGGAACTTTTCCTGTGCATAATTATGATTAATTCTATGTCGAATGTTCCTGACCTCCGTGCAACTTGTGAGAACGTTGCTCAACAGCAGAGTTCCGCACGAGTTAACTCGCAGGTGACCCGGATCCATGACCTGCGGGTATACAGATCATAAAACTAATACCCAGATCCGTGGCTTACCCGTGGGAAACCTGACCTGGACTTGCCGGATCCGGATCGCAGGTACCTGCAGGTACCCGTTACTCGGCAAGTACTCGCAGGTACCTGTGAAGCAATCACAGGGTTTGGTAAGATTTCTTCATATCTTGGGCAATAGACTGTCAATTAATATCTGTTATGTATCATTCTAAAGATAATTCAAAGCCACACATTTTTCATTTCTAGAAGTAGTCACAGAGGTGGCTCCCTGGTTATTTATTTGATCACTCAAGAATTGTGGCACCAAGTTTTTACACAGAAAGGATATACTTCTAAAAATGCGGGACATAGGCCATTGTGTAGAGATTAATAATTACATCAAAGTGCATATATGAACAGTCTTATATTGACTTACAACTCAATATATAGAGCTCAGGAGAAGAAAAAGTGAATAAAAATAGTGACCAATAAATAAGTATACATTCTTTACATATTCAATTTGATATTTTGCATTGCAAGAAGTGACCCCATGATCATTGAATGAATAAATGTGCTAGGTAGTGTCTCAAATATTTTGGTGATTTTTAGATAGGAATTGAGAAAGTTTATCTCATATTAATGCTCAAACCTGACAATTTAGAGCATCTACAAGATATAACTCTTCTCTAAAATTCACCAAAATATTTTAAGCACTACTAGACACATTTATCCATTTAATGACTATGGGGGTTTGTTCTGAGCTCAGTAGTTGTGCCAAAGAACCTCAGAAGTGCTGTCAGGAGGAATAATTTTCATATGAGGCTCATTTGGCACAACTACTGACCTTAGGCTAAATCCCCACGGTCATTAAATGAATGAATGTGTCCAAAAGTACCTCAAATATTTTGGTGATTTTTAGATAAGAATTGGGAGAGTTTATCTCAGTTTACAGCTCAAACTTGTCAATTCAGAGTATCTACAAAGTATAACTTTCTCAAATTTTATCTAGAAACCACCAAATTATTTGAGACACTACTAGAAACAGTAATCCATCAAGTGACTGCAGGGATTTGACTTGAGCTCATTAGTTGTGCCAAACAAGCCTCAGAAGTCCTGTGAGCAGGAAGAATTTCCATATTAAGAGCTACAAATAAATTGAAATAATGCCATGTGGGGGATTTTTCCATTTGTCTGTTGTAACAGAAGAGATCAAATTTAAATATATGTACTTACTTAAAGTACTCCTGGACTCAGATATTAATTTATGTAAGTTGTACAGTGGCTGAAAATCTTATATGTGGTACCCACGGGTACCTGTGGGTCAAGGTCATAAAAAATTTTTGCGACCCGGACTCGCAACTGACCTGGACCTACGGGTACCTGGATCCGCGGATCCTCAATACCTGGGGGTCAGATCACAGCTCATCCGCGAGTACTTGCACTGACCTGCAACTCGTGAGGAACTCTGCTCAACAGTTTGCCCAGTCCGACAGGACCAATCCCGATCTCACGAAGAATCCCACCACTCGAAAGTATGATTCTTCCGACATTAAGCGAGCACTCGACATGGCCCAGGGCCTTGTCGATTCGGATTCGAAGACCACGGACATCCCTTTGTCAGCTTGAACCTCCTAGAAAGCAGCGTCTTGAGGTCGCCCAAAGTGCTCTAACCCTACTTGTCCAAGGCCGATCGGTCACACAAAGGACTATTGTGTTTCTCCTGGTGGTGGCATGGCTGGAAAGACAATCACGGAATCGAGAGACGCTCGTTTGAAGGATAGAGAGAAGAAAGGGAATGGAACTTCAGGAGAGGTGAAAAAACCCAATTACCACGTTGTCGAGAGCAACAGACAGGCATATATCATTGATGTTGTTACCAACACTGTTCTTCGTACCGTTCCCTCAGGTTAAGCTACTCCTTCTGATTCTACCTCCGATTTCGCCAGTCTTGCATGCGACTCTGTCGAATCAATTGATCCATCCATGATTTCTGAACCAGAGCGTGCAGAATATGAAAGCTGGCTAGCACTGGAGGAAGTGAGAGCATCGGTAGACTGGAACGAGAGAAGGAGAGAGATAGATTTTGCAGGAACTACCTGTGAACCTTTGAATCAAGGGACCCGTACAAAAATATCTCTTACTCAATTTCCATTTATCCTGGACAGTGGTGCAACTACTCACATTTCACCTGACCGTACCGATTTCCTTGTCCTTTGACCTATTCCCCCTCGATCCATTAAGGGTGTAGGGGGCTCGACAATCACTGCATATGGAATTGGAGATGTGAAATTATGCATTGGAAAATCTGTGTATATCATCCTACACGTTTGTCTATATACGTCCCAGAGTCCACCGTCCGTCTTATCTCCATCGGTGCCCTATCTGTCCACTCTAAAATTGTCACTCACTTCGATGACAATGGCGCTTGGATTACCCCGAAAAACAGTGCACTAATACTTGCCCGAGGAACTTTACGCTCCAATCACTTGTATGACCTTACTATTCATGCAGAAGTACCTTTCCTTGGACCCGCCTACAAGCACCTGGCATAAACGCCTTGGCCATACATACAAACAAATTATATTTGACATGGCCATTGATATACAAACTGAGTCTGAGTCTTTGAATGGTACAAGTGATAATGGATCTCTGAATATTAACAAAAAGTCAGGTAAACACAGAGATCTAAGGAAATCGAAACACGCACACACACCTGCTCTTCAGCCCCTGTCTTTACTAGGCCAGAGCTGACAGAACACAAAGCTGCCACTCATCATGTCCCCTTGGGTTTGTGAATGCCTTGTTTGAGCAAGCTCATACTCGTTTCGTCCTCTTAAGCTTTGACTCAAGTTATGACGTCATTTTGCAAAGTGAAATCAGCAGGTGCTGCCGTTTTCACTTTGCAAAATGACGTCACTTTCTCGAGCTTCTTTGACACGTGATTTTATTCAGGCGGAGATTTAAAAACCTCGTGACCTTTGGTTCAAATTTCAACACTTCTATTGTCGCCTTCTTTCAACCAGTATTACAACTATCCATGGGTATGTTTGTCAATTACAGCCTCTTCCCTGTTTCCTTATAGGCTTATGTAGCTTCTAGGAGTCATTCACCAAGGAATACAAGCGGTAAGTGCAACACCATCTCTGTCTTAATAACATTCACGCCCTGGGACCTGTCTAACATTTGTCTTGTTTGACTCAGCGTAGCTGGTCATCAAATGATAATGGCTCAACACATCATCTATACAGGTATGCCACATGTCTGTCTGTCTTCTTTTTCAACGATAGTTGTGGAGCTGACATCATGCATAGTTTTTCCTCTAGATCCAATGTGCCGTTCTCTGTGACCCGGAGTGCAACACCTCAACTTCAAAGCACTGCCTGTTATACAGAGTTATTTGTGGGGAGCTCTGGTGCCTTTTATGGTATGTTTTGATTGCTGTATAATTTGATGTTACTCAAAATGTGCATTTGAACAGGTGTAATGTCAATGATTTCAATATGAGTTAGTACGTATATTATTCATTACTACTTTGTTCTTGTGTCTGACTCTACTTTCATTCAGGCAGAAGCATATAGATGAGGCAGTGTAATTTTGGTCAATTCTTTTTGTAAAAATTATTGTCATGTAGTGTAGCGTACTCAGCATGTATTTTAGAACAGTTATTATACAGGGAATTGCCATTGCCATAGCTGCGTGTTTGACCAACTATTCATGAGTATCAGATGAGTATCCACAGCTCTCCATGGGAATCCATGGGCATCCACAGCTCTCCGTGGGAATCCGTGGGATCCACAGCTCTCCGTGGGAGTCTGTGGGCATCCACAGCTCTCCGTGGGAGTCTGTGGGCATCCACAGCTCTCCGTGGGAGTCTGTGGGCATCCACAGCTCTCCGTGGGAGTCTGTGGGCATCCACAGCTCTCCGTGGGAGTCTGTGGGCATCCACAGCTCTCCGTGGGAATCCGTGGGCATCCACAGCTCTCCATGGCAATCCGTGGGCATCCATGGTTATCCACAGGCATCCATAGGAAACTGTAGGAGCTTAAGATTTGTAGACGACAT
This sequence comes from Dendrothele bispora CBS 962.96, assembly GCA_004369135.1. NCBI lineage: Eukaryota > Fungi > Basidiomycota > Agaricomycetes > Agaricales > Dendrothele > Dendrothele bispora. The sequence continues at coordinate 13,314 of ML179553.1, forward strand.
CCCACAGTATCCATGCCATCCATGGTTCCCATGGTTCTCATGTAGTCCATGTAATCCATGTAAACCTATGGAGTCTTTCAGCATCCATAGGAATATGGTGGACTCTGTCAGGGATCCTAGGATAGGGGGGGTATTTCCTGATGTAGACCAATACTAATTAACGTAAAAACGCAAAAATGTACGCTTAAACACATTCAAAGCGCATTATCGGGGATGATCAAAATTCTACAAGAAGCATTTGGTGTTTTGGGTCCGTAGAGGGAGATTTACACCTTTATGATCTCGCATATGGAAGTGTGTGGATGTTGCAGTGACGTTTTATTTTCGTTGGTTGTCATATCATCTTCGATGTCTATTCCGGAGATTTTCATTGTTCCTTGTGTCTTTCTCACATGGAGCTCCAGCATTTGGGCTAAAAAAAAAAAATAGGCTGATGTCACCATGTTGTTGTTTTGTTGTTGTCAGTCGTCCCAGCGCCTTTGGTCTCTGTTTTGCATGGAGCTTCAGCGACTTAGATCTTGGCTGATTTTATTGCAGACAAGAGCCCAAACCTTCTATGGCCTGGAGTCGCAATGACTTGGGGTTTTTGCTGTTTTGGCATCACATTGCCTCTTATGGCCATCAGTCTTTTGTTTTCGTGTGAAGCTCCAACGACCAGACTACAGTGGAGTGGCTTAAAAAAAATTGTTTCAAAGAAGAGAGAGAGAGAGAGCCTGTGATCGAGGCTAAGTCTGCATCACCCCACACTCACTTTAACCCTGGAATCATCTCATCACTTTGGGCTCATTTGAGCCTTTCGCATTACTTCAAGTTCATTTCGTCACTTTCAGGCTCATTTGTTGATTTCGGGCTCCTCTCTTCTTGAGGCTGCATAGTCCTTTGAATATCATCCTTACAAAATCCAGGAGGTGCCGCTGCGATTCAGGGTACCCTCGTTATAAAATTCAGTGGGTGCCGCTGCGACTCAGGGTACTCCCGTTATAAAATCCAGGAGGTACCGCTGCGATTCAGGGTACCACCGTTCCATTCTCACAGTGCGGCTGAGTTCAGGACATCATGTCTGGGCTCTATGCCCACTCTCTCAATGCTCCGTGCGCAGGACCTCTGGGCTGTCCGTCTTTGCCTCCGTGGCTTGATCCATGTGATCAAGGCCTCCGTGACCCTTTGGTCTCCATGACCCCTCTTTTATTTTGGTCTTTGTGACCCCTCATTTATCCTTTCAAAAGAAAAATCTCTTATGTCCCTGACCTCTGATTTTCAACATAAGCTCATTTCATGGCTTTGAGCCTGTTTCACTTCTTCGAGCTTTTCTTTTTACATTTCTAAGCCCGTTATGAGATAAACCCCATCCCTTTCCTTTTAATGTCTTTCTGATTAACATTAGGTATTGGGAGTTTATCTCATGATCTCATACTTTATTTCATGGATCATCCCTCTTGCACTAATTTTTGAGTGAGGTTCATATGATCTCTCATTCTCAACATAAGCTCATCTCATGGCTTTGAGTCTGTTCCACTTCTTCAAGCTCTTCTTTTCACATTTCTAAGCCTGTCATGAGATAAACCCCATCCCTTTCTTTTAATGTCTTCCTGATTAACATTAGGCATTGGGAGTTTATCCCATGGTCTCATACTTTATTTCATGGATCATCCCTCTTGCACTCAACTGATTATGTAGCAATTTTTCGAGCTCTGTCTCACATTCTTTCATAATGACCACCTGCTGATTTGAGTATCTTGAAGTGTGTCATACCACATTTGCTGTTTTTCAATATTCTTTCAGCATCATGCTTGATCATCCTTGTCTTTTCATATTGTCCAGGTTGCTCCAGAACTGGAGTGCTATGCTCTTTTTCTTATGCCTGAACCCAATCCATTATGTTATCTGCCCATTCACACAAATCCTTTGATCAAGCAATCTAATGGCTACTTCATGAATATTTCTCTCATCTTTCTTATGGGAATTGTGTAGCAATTCATTTACACTCATTCTTTGCTTAATTATTGTTAACCATTGTTGTTTCTCAACCTGCATTTAATCAGCATTCAAGGTCCTTTTTCAGTCATACTATATTTGAATGACTGAGTCTTCATTCTCTCCCTATAACCTTTCATTCAAAATCAAAATTCTCATTCACCTCTTACATCAACCCTCATTTTTTTTATCTTCCATAGGCTCCATAGCCCTTCAAGCCTCACTCAAATTTTCTCTCAGGCGGTGTCACTCTGATTCAAGACACCGCCATGTTTGCCTATAGTTTAGAACCTCACTCAAATTTTATTTCAGGTGGTGTCGCTGCGATTCAGGGCACCACTGTGTTTGCCTATAGTTTGAACTGGACCAATGAGCCTGTCTGCTGCTCCAATTTCTCCTTTCCTTTATCAGAACGACGATTAACACACTGTTAGACGATTAGTTGATTTTTAAAGATTTATTTTTATAACAGACTAATCGTCTCGGTGGGTGACATAGGAGCCTTCACTTCAGTTTCTATAAACCCACACCTCTACTTTTATTTATCACTGCCCTGTGCACCTGCTTCTGCCTCTGGTTATCCATGACTCAACGCTCTGACATCTGCCTCCACAGCCTCAATTGATATACCTTTCAGTTTATGTAATCTCACTTACTAATATACCCCGGATTTCCGGCTCGAGTCACACTTCACTTCTCTTCCTTCCCCATCATGTCCTCGAACCATAACCTGGTCCTAATTTCGTGTTACCCTCCCACCTCTCCCTTATTTTCTATCTTTCCCAGTGGCAGACTTTTCCCTATCGTGGTGACTTTTCCCATGTGGTTTCTAGCCCGAAGGGTTTTTAATGTCTCCCCGTGAATATCATTTTTATGTAGTTATAACTTTTTATCCATTTATTCCATATATGTATCATAGCCCTTCGAGCCTCACTCAAATTTTGTCTCAGGCGGTGTCGCTCTGATTCAGGACACCGCCATGTTTGCCTATAGTTTAGAACCTCACTCAAATTTTATTTCAGGTGGTGTCGCTGTGATTCAGGGCACCACCGTGTTTGCCTATAGTTTGAACTGGACCAATGAGCCTGTCTGCTGCTCCAATTTCTCCTTTCCTTTATCAGAATGTCGATTAACACACTGTTAGACAATTAGTCAAGTTTTTCAAGTGTCATATGTCCATGCAAGCGGCAAAATTGGCACATGTCCATATCAATATAGTGTAGTGGTTTAGTTGTGTCACATGTCATTCTTTTACAACCAACAGGCCTCGAGTTCAAGCTAGCATGAACGCCTTGTAAGTTTTATCCTATAAAACAAATCAGCAATGTTTCCAAATTATTTTTTGTTTTTGAGTAATGAGATTCAATCAATGTTTAATTTTTAGTCTGTTCATCCAGGCCCATTTCATTTAAAAATGCAGCGAAAAGATAAATGTAGTTCTCAGCATTCTTTTTTTTTCCTGCGCTTCGTGCACACTCATATACATAGTGAACACACAATAAAGTTAAGGACTACCCCTTTCACAGTAGCTCAAGGGGTATGCAGGAAAAAAATCCTGGACATCACGTAGGGAGGGAAAAAAAATGCGAGGTACCCATCTACCCCTATTTATGGCCCATTACACCTTTTGGGTCTTGTTTGGAACTTTTGGATGTAATCAGGAGGATTCAAAAGATTATCAGAGCTTCCAGATTGATATACAAGCTCACCTCATCAATGACTGTATGTATTTGAGTTTGTAGCTACTTTTTTATCAAATCTTATCTATATCTTATCTAGTCACATGATTGATGATATACCATATATAGTAGGAGGGTGGGGGGGGGTCCTGGTGATGGCTCAAAAAAAATGTGAGGTGATGTAATTTTTCTGAGAACCAGATACCCCTTGCAGTAGCTATGTATTCTTTCTTACACACTACCAAGCTATCTGAGCTCATAATTAAATAGCTAACACAGAATAAAGAAAATTCTTCTGTGCTTCATTTACCCAGAGGCATAGACCACTATAATTGATGAATAGATGGCTATTTCATATCTATTACAAGATATTTACTGGATAGGTTGTTGAGCAATAATTTAATGACAATTGAAGTAGTGCTAAATCAGTTTTTTCAATTTCTTATACAGAAATAAACCCGGAAACAAAAAATGACCGGAAGTGAAATTTTCAGTGAAATCACTTGTTTTTTTGCTCATCTACAATCATAGGTTTATACTGTGTGTCTAATAGTCCACAAAATTGACTATTGATACACTAGTGATGGGAAAAAAATCACAAATTTCTCAAAAATTTTGCTTCCGGTCATTTTTTGTTTCCGGGTTTGTTTCTGTATGTATATGGCTATTATAAACTGTGATAGTCATGATACAAAGACAGAAACACTATCTAATGCATCATATGAAGGTCTCATAGTATGTAGCTAGGTAATATAAACCCCCATATCACTTGTAGGCCCGCAAGAAACACCTCAGGCACCCTCTTTATGGTACCCTCTTAGGCTGCTCTTTCCATGCATAAATGCACCCTAAGTGGTATCCATTCCATGGAACTTCCACGGCTCATATGGAATTCCTTCACTATATCCCTGCCATTACTTGTAAGGAATTCCATTATTAGCAACACATTTATGACAGGGAATTCCTTCTCCATGAATCATCAGTACCACATTACTACCATTGTGCTACCTTGGGTGTATTGAATCTCTGTTCACATCCTCTGCCTGTTATGCTCTCTAGAATGGTGCTCACATGCATTCTTTAGACTCAAGGTGTGTCCCAGTCTTCTGCTTCGTTTCTGTTATCGTATCTATCACTCATTGGGTCATTACCCGGATCCAGTTGTATCATGACTCCTGTTCGACTCGTCATACCTAGTAGTCTCCCTGTTTTCACCTGTCTGATCCCTTGATAGATGCTTCGATGTTTCATATATACATTGTCTTCTTGTTACCATCTAGTCTTCCGTTACTACCTTGTCGGTATCTTACTATTAGTACATTGATTCTCTACAGTTCTACGTGTTGTTGTCACTAGTTAGTCTTTTACTATGTAGTCATCATACCTTCGGTCACTAGATCTTGTTTCCATTACCTTCGTTACTACTTTCAGTTTCTTCGTCCCTACTAAGCACTGTCCAAATTGTATAAGTAAACTGAAACCCCACCTTAAGGAACCAACACCTTGACAGTCTAAGGAACCCTCACCCTGGTATGTACACCTTAAGGAATCGACCTCTTATAGACCCTCCTTAAGGAACTCCCACCCAAACAGACTTTCCTTGAGACATATGTGTCGAGTCACGACACCTTAAGGAGGTCACAACAAAATAGGACTTCCTTAAGGAAGTATAGGTCCCTTTTTTAATCTACTATTTCCTTAAGGGACGGTAGACCCCTTTGTATTATCAAGGACTACCTTAAGGAGTTGTAGTCCCCTTACTTTATCAATGACTACCTTAAGGAACTGTAACCCCCTTGTCTTAACACGCATCACCTTAAGGAAAGATACTCTCCCTTTTTTTTCACGGACCACCTTAAGGAGTTGTAGACCCCTTGTTTTAACACGGACCACCTTAAGGAAAGATACCCCCCTTTTTTTAACACGGACCACCTTAAGGAAAGATACCCTCCTTTTTTCATCACGGACCACCTTAAGGAGTTGTAGGTCCCTTGTCTGACTACGGAACTCCTTAAGGTACTGTAGACCCCTATTTTATCTAAAACATCCTCGAAGACATAAATATGTCGTAAACACTATGTCCTACAGGTACTTAGTGTTTCTACCATACACCGTCTATACTCCGGAAACAAATACTTCGGTGGACTTAGACTCACTTACAAGATACAAACTCTAGGTTTGCCCCTACCGTGTACTTGAACTGTGTCGGTGGACGACACTCGAGTACAGATCATTCCTGTTCAGGAAGTGTTTCTTGACGTTTTTTAATGAATTCGTACCAATAGAAGTTAATTTAGTAAACGTTCTGTGTTGTCCACACGTTTATATCCGCCCGAAAAGACGGTTATAAACACGACGTTTTTAATTTCACTCATACTACCTACACACAGAGACAT
>ML179553.1:22506-58737 GCA_004369135.1 Dendrothele bispora CBS 962.96
CCTTTTACAGAAGACCTGACCTCCACCCAGTGGGTGGCAGTGATAAACTCTGGATATGGTCTCAACAAGATGGTGGATCCAGATCTGGTGTTTGCGTGTTTGCTGATGGCATAGTATAAGCATTATACTCTAATGCTTATGGTGTAACACATGCATATTCTAGAATTTAATGCTTAGGGTGTCAGTAATTGATAGTCTAATGCTTAGTAGGATGTACCATAAGCACTATACTCTAATGCTTAGGGTGTAAGGCATGGATATCCTAATGCTTAGGGGTAAGTCATAGATAGTCTAATACTTAGGATGTATTATACTCACACTTAGGGTGTAAGTCTTAGATAGTCTAATGCTTAGGGTGCAATTATAAGCATTACACCCTAATACTTAGGGTGTAAGTCATAGATACTCCATGCTTAGGGTGTAATATAAGCATAAGTAGCACTATATGCTAGTGATTATGTTGTAAGCCACCGATAGTTTAATGCTAGAGTGTACTATAAGCATTATACTCTCCCAGAATTGTTATGATGGGATAGAGTCAGCTCTGAAAGCATTAGCAGAGACAAAAGGGGAAAGTATTTAAATGCTGACCTGAAAACCAACCGATCATATCCAGACATTGCTAGTCTAGGTTATAATGTTCATTATTGACTGGTATGAATCCCCTTGAAGTTTCACTGCTCTGGCGACTGATTAACTAACTGATTAAATTTAATCAAAACCACATACTAGTATTACTAGACACAACACAACCATAGTTAATCATATTCAGTACTCCCAATAATCAATTATATTCAGCAGTTAATCAGATGCAGTTGGAGTTTATTCAATTTGCAAGTAATGTGTAACACAACTGCAAATTTCGCAAGTAGCCCTACACCTAAATGGCATTGACAAATGGCACATCCTATGGTCTTTTCTTCCATTTGTATTGCTAAGCAGCAAAACATAGGCTTCTGATGCTTTGAGAACAGGCAATAGTATGTAGTATAAGAGATGAACAATAACATATCTTTTTACATCCTTTAGTCCTAAGGCTCCAACCAATTATTATATGATTATAGAGAATTTGTATTTAATTGGATATGGATACTAATTAATTATTAACCAATTATAATTAGTAGTTAATTAGTTTTTTCTGAACTGTTAATTTTGTCCATAACAATTTGAATTTTGCTTCCCAACATTAGAGAGGTTGTGCAAACGCCAACCGTTGGCGCTACTGAATTAAATGCCGGCATGTTCACGTGACAATTGAATTGAAAACTGAATTGCGGAGCCAACAGTTGGCTTTGCGCAACCTCTCTATTAAATTCAAACATCCCATCCTCCAACCACTTCTTTACACATTGAAGAGGTTGTGGTTTCAGCTTTGAGCAAAGAACACAAGCCTGCACACAAGTGTCAAGACTTGAGAAAGGCTCAACTGAGACACTTGTGCCAGGAATAGCAAGAATTGAATCCCATTCAATTTGAGAAATGATAGGAAATGTACCTTTGCCTTTGTTATTCTGTGCAGGAGTGAGGAGAATATATCCTTTCTCTTGCTGACTCCATGCTCTATTGAGTATATTGGTTCTTCTTCAGCATTGGGTTATCGAGTCATGGTTACTGGTTTTGGGTCAATGAGTGTGTGTCCTTTCCCTCTTGTTTTACTCCTGCTGACCTTATGTTCATTCCTCATTACCCTGTTCAGTGTCCATATTATCACAGCTTCATTGGTTGTCCTTTCTTCTTCTCCTCATTGTTCTCATGTGTTTCTTCTCTCATTTTCTTATCCTCATTGTTGATGGCTGTTCTGTTAGTATTCATACTATTTCTGGTTAAATACCTTTTGTACATTTTATTAGCTTACCATAATATAACTTGAATTGATTCTTATTTGAATATGGAAGCAACAATTGGAAATGGTCAATTGGTCATCTATTAGAATAGACCAGAGCAGTCCTGAGGTTGTCCCAGGACTATCCAGGACTGCTCCAGGTTATCCCAAGACTGTCCTAGGTTGTCCCAGGACTGCCCAGGACTATCCCAGGACCATCCCAGGACCATCCCAGGACCATCCCAGGACCATCCCAGGACCACCCCAGGACCACCCCAGGACCACCCCAGGACCATCCCAGGACCACCCCAGGACTTACAAAGAGTGCCAGGAAATTTTGATCCAAAGGCGAGTGTGCCATGGTTAACCCTGACAGCCATGAGCACCATGAGTGTCATGGCCCTCAATTGACAGTCATTATCCAGTCCCTGGCTTAAATTACTTTTTCCTGAGGGCTGATAATACAACTGCAAGAAATTTCGTCATGATACATATCTAATGTTTTGTGGGTCTGTAGTGCAGGTATGCTGGACAAGGCCACAGTTGTTGCTGTTGACGGCCGAAGGCAAGTTGATGGCAAGGGTTACCACACACGGGAACGTGGCAGTATGGAACTTCCTGAGCTTGCGTAATTGTCCGAAATAAGAGCGGAGTTTCCAAATGGGCTAACGCACGACCAGCTAGGGGACTTGGGTTAGTAAGGACGAGTCCTCCTAAAGTCAGCCTCGTAATATGCAGGCAAGTGTATGATAGATGACTCCCGGATTCCTTATCATCGGCAAGTACTTGGATATCTGATATATCATTGAACTAGATATGTAAGTATCCCTAAGAATCCAATATATTCATTAGCCGATGTGTGGCCACTCCAAGTAACTTTCATGTAGGAAGGATTTTACAACTGATACGTATACATTGGACATGAGTTGGATGTTCGTTATTGTTTTTTAGTTTCCTTTTTCAATATGTATACAATGCCATTAGATATCGATGAACCAGGTTCCTGAGGCTTATAATTTAATAAGTATATAAGCATGTAAGTACTATAGTTTCTATAGCTATAGAGTGTTATATATCATAAATGGGTTCCATAACGTCGTTTGCTCTATGTAGTTACTGAACTGCAATTCATAAGAGTTGCTACAGCCGCTGTAGACTCGGAAGAGGTATTATTGATTGAACCGTTATATACGTTCAAGAATTCAGGTGGAACTTGCCAGTGAGAGAGATCTTGAAAGGGGTAGTAGGGGCCTCGGGGATGGATAACGTTTGTGATAACTTGACTTACTATAGCTACTTACTGACTTATTTGATATAATTGCAATTCAACCAAGTAGACCGTTGATAGATTTACAAACTTTACCCCTTATGACTATGGGCAGTTTTGAGAAAAAGGGGAAGCAATGATGTCTTTTGAATGTTCGGTGTGACATTGAGTCTAACATTTATAAGTAGATCCATGATAGACAAGAATGTGATTGAAACAGGTTAATTCGGGTGGAAAGGACTCACCCATTTGACATTGTCCCCTTTACATCAGTCCAAGTTGCAAGATTATTAGACTACACATTTGACTGGAGGCCTTGTCACTGATTTTTCCCTCAAAGAATCTGGATATTTTACTTGTAAAAAATCACAGTCAAGAAAAATGATTTGCATAACTGGATCCTCACCTCATTCCCCACTTATCTTCACTACTAATCAAACAATGTATATACTTGACTTGTAGCAAATCAATAAAGATAGTCTGGATTGCTAGCTCCTGGATTCATTCTCCACTAATGATCACTGCTAATCACAGAATGTGTATAATTTAATATATGTCATGAATCATGTCTCTGATTCCCTTTGATGGTTACTCCGTCACCTTCTCCTATCATTCCCTTTGTACTTTACCATCAGTACCTTGTTTCCATGACACATAGCCACTTCCTTGTTCTCCATAGTACCCTTGTTCTCCATAGTATCCTTGACCTCCATAGTATCCTTGTTCTCCTTGTCCCTTGTTCTCAGTAGTATATATACTCATGGCCATTGTAGATAGCTCCTCAGTCTGTTCACCTCCTGTCTTTACTGTTCAATCACTATGATCTAGCCCTTGCTTCCTCTTGTCCTTGTCTTTGTCCTTGTCCCTTGTTATGTGTGACCTGAGTGGCCCTCAGCACTGGCTCCCAGCACCACAGAGTGATTGTTCTTGACAATATACTTTACTAGTAGCAATACATAGCCCATAAAGATGGTCTGAATGGCTGGATCCTTCATTCATCCCCCACTAATCATCACTGCTAACTACAAAATGTGTATAATTTTACATACTTTACTGGTAGCAAATGGTCCTGTAGCAGGTTGAAGGAATTCCTTGAGACTGATAGGACATCTGTGGAATTCCATGGGACTGACAGGACACCTAGGGAATTCCTTGAGGCTGATAGGACATTTGTGGAATTCCATGAGACTGATGGGACACCCAAGGAATTCCTTGAGACTGATAGGACACCTAAGGAATTCCTTGGAGCAAAATAAACTCTGAGGGAATTCCTTGGATCCAATATGTTTCCATGCACCCTGAGGGAATTCCTTGGATTCAATATGATTCCATGCACCCTGAAGGAATTCCTTTGGGCCAATATAATTCCATGAACTCTGAAGGAATTGCTTTGGGCCAATATAATTCCATGAACTCTGAAGGAATTGCTTTGGGCCAATATAATTCCATGAACTCTGAAGGAATTCCTTTTGGCCAATATAATTCCATGCACCCTGAAGGAATTCCTTTGGGCCAATATAATTCCATAAACTCGGAAGGAATTCCTTGGGAGAGATACAATTCCGTAAAATCTGGAATTCCTTGAGGTGGGTAATTGCTTATGTACTGAGAACAAGTCTAACTCTCTCCTTTCTGGCAGTGGTCTTCAAAAACAAGTGAGTAATTTCATTGATTGCATTACACTGTATCCTGTTAGGTGAATTGGATTTTGAGAGTGCATAGATATTGTTTTGGCCTGGTACCTGCTACATGAAGTTATGGTCCACTTTTTTTTCATTGTAATCAGTGCATGGTTCTATGGGAATAGCATGAGTTATTAAGACTAAATATTGAAGTAAAATGCAATACCTGTATATTAGATTATATGCATTCATAGCATGCTAGACACAATCCCTATATGGCTCTGGATGGGACTACTAAAGCTCAACTACATTCACAAAGGGTGGTGAAAACATTACAAGGTGGTATTGGAAGCCCTTGAAGAAGAACAGGGGGTTTTATGTAGTAATATATATGGGTAATTCATATCAGATGTGTAGAGGGAATTCCTTCCTGGGTACTGGAGAGAATGTTGGAATTCCTCAATGGGCACTGGGAAGATGAGGAATTCCTTATAGATAATAGCAGGGAGGGAATGAAGGAATTCCATATGAGCCGTGGAAGTTCCATGGAATGGATACCACTTAGGGTGCATTTACGCATGGAAAGAGCAGCCTAAGAGGGTACCATAAAGAGGGTGCCTGAGGTGCTAGTCTACTTTGTCGGTTTCTACTCGCAGAACTGTATCGATTACTCTGCGACTCCAAGAGATCGTCACAACATAGCTCAAGTCTATTTCAACCTTATCATTGATTGACTAAGTATTAACTACTACTTATTATACTAATAATAGTCAACTAGGAATCAGTTGGATACGCGTTCTAACATAATATTAACACTAATACCGACTAGTAGAATGGCTACCCAAACCGAAGTCACTACGGAGACTAGCACTCAAGATCCCAACTCCTCACACTGGTCCCAAGAACCTCATAAGTTGGGGTTCAGTACATATACTCCCGAAGGCAACTGGCAGAGAGGATCACACAACCGTCAGAATTCGGAATCCCCGAGTCGAAACCCTTTTCAAGGTGAGGGGAGGGTGTTGAGGCCATCTTCGGCCCCACCCAATCCTCAAGACCAAAAGGAAAGGAGCGGAACCCCAGGCGCACCTCGAATTCCAATTACGCAACTCCCGACTCCTTATCCAACAGGTCCTAGAAGACGACAAACCAACCCTAGGCCGGAAAGTAACGAATTAAGAAATGAAGAGACCTTGGATACTGAATTCCAATCAATCCATCCTGGATACGAACCTGCAGCTTACTCATACGTCCCCGAATCAGTTATGGAAGAAGCAAGAGTACACGAAATGCTCACAGAAACTACACCTGATCCGCGTTCTCCTCAATCTCAACGTACTCCGATACCTTCAGTACCCCCGGAACGTCAGTCTATCTATGTCGAACCAGCTCGTCAGTCAACTGCGGAGTATGAGATGAGAGTCCCAAGGAACTCCCCAAGAGGATCTCCACACTCCTCTAATGGATCAATACGAATACTACAACCACTTGAACCCAGGGATCAAGTAAGGATTCCCACATACCCTGGGGGATCCGGACCATTACCTCCCATTGAGACAAGAACGTACCAGTCCCAATACGAATCGGCAATGGGAAGCGCCCTAGACCGAGATAGACCAGCAACCAACTCTTCCCAACCTAAACGCTACCCCACACCACACGATGCACTCGAAGACGTGGGAGAACAATGCAGGAGGATGGGAGAAACTTTAGGCATTCGAGGATTGAATCAAATGCAGCTGGAAGATCATATCCAAGCCGTCCGTGCTTTGGCTGAGGCCAGAGAAATAGACTTACCAATATGGATTGCTTCTCAGACCAGAGAGCCCGATATTAATAGGGAGTTAAACCGTCTATATGCAATTGTGTGGCAACCGGATGTCTCTCTAATCGTACCAGAGGACGCCTCTCTACCTGACCCGTGGGGCTTGACTAGAAAGCAACCATCGCCAGAAAATGTCTCTCCGTCCTGGAGCTGGCAGCAGCTGGAGCAGCAACGAGCATTTGAACACGAACGAGAGAGATGGAGGGAAAATATGGCTAGGGAAGTACGACGAAGAGCATCAATAGTAGTAAATGAACGAGAGGGTGGAAGCAATAACCAGGGTTGGGAAAGAAACAACTCACCCCCCGAACCCATTCCTCGTCCTCTAAATCCAGCCGTACCCTCCACTACCATATATCCTCCTTCATCAAATACCAGTGAACGGATGGGGCCTCGAATTAGGATCATAGAACCGAGCCTAGAAGAACAAAGGGAATCAGAAAATACTTACCAGCACCGGGACGTACCGTCTCATCAAGTTCCCATGCCTAATCTTCTGAAACCTGGGAACGTAAGACCAGAAGGCTATAAATATACTCCCTACCATCGTACATCCAACACGGAACCTGCATTAAGGCAATCAAGGCGACGTTTGAGGGAGATACTGGAGGATGTGGAAGGTGAGAGAAACGGGGATAACGTGGGAACGCGTGCTTCGAAATCAACATTCGAGAATCGCCCATTGGATAGCGATTCAAGTCAGCACATCCCCATTAGTCATGCTCCGCCCAATTGTACCTCGATTCAATCGGAAAAGACGACTCGGTCAGGCAATGAGCATGAAATGACAGATGATGAGCGGAGAATTCAAAATTGGGAACAGCGTGGTAACAAGAGAGAGAACGTGAAGCAGGGCAACCTACCTGGTTCCTCAGAAGAGAGTCAGACTCCGCCTAATCCTCCTCCCCCACCTAGCTCGCCTCCTCCTCCACCTCCTCCACCCCCATCGCCTCCACCGAATGGAGAGAACCATGAGGACTCCTATAATTCGAGCTTAGAGATCACCAAGATGATTCTGTAAAAGTGAAAAGTAAAACTCAAGGGGATGATAAGGCTACACGCAATGCAATAACTTGGGAATCAAAGTTGGAGATCAGGAAACCCACGGCATTCGATGGATCAAATCAGGAGCTATGGAGGCCGTTCCTGAGTGATTGCTACCGCATGTTTGTAGCAAAACCCACAATCTATTCAACAGAGCAGGCTCGAGTCACCTACACTTCATCATGGTTTACGGGCGCAGCAGCGCGATATTATCAAAATCAAGTAGAACAAGAAATGGAGAATGGGTTGTGGATACCCTCCTTACATGAATGGTCAGTTTTCGTTAGGGAATTTGGCCGACTTTTTGGCCTACACGATGAAATGTTACACGCCCAAGCTTCCCTGGATAGGGTAATCCAAAGGTTTGGGGAATCATTCGCCGATTTCCTCGTGAGGTTTGAGGACGCGGCCCTCAAAACTCAATATAACGACCCCGCTAGAAGGTGGAGACTTCTCCTTCAAATTAGGAAGGACCTCCGAGATCGCCTGACACTAGTAGGGCGTATTCCTAGTACATTCGACGAGGTAGTAAAATGATTACTAGACCTCGACGGAGCCCGTGAGGCATTCAGAGAAACTGGGTTAACAAATACTAGTACCCAGTCTTACCCCATCCGGAGAACTAATCCAAATCCCGGATCAATCAATGCCCAAGCAGGACCAGGTCCTTCAACCATGTCTTACAACAACCGGACCAAAGCAACGAATCAATCACAAAAGGACAGTTCTAGCGATGCCACAGCAAAAACGGCACAAGTAGAACAACAACCTAAGATGCCCACCTTCCGAATCTCGCGGGAAGAGAGAGATCGGAGGATGAAAGAAGGCCTGTGTATTCGGTGTGGCGGTAAAGTGCAGAGCACTACAACTGATATAGAAATGAGCTGTGTGGCTGAGTATAGTAGATATCAATATATCAACAATAAGATCACTCTAAAAATAAAGCAATCTCAAAGCCAATACACCAATGAATACTAAACTAATCCTCAATATGTAGTGTATGCGAGTGAGTCTGGGGTTCGGAGACAGAATCCTTTTGCAGCAAACACACAAAACAACAGTGAAGCAAACTTTTAATCAAGTCTTGAATATTCTAGTCACGACTCAATATATCAACAGATATCTAAGTCTAGACAAATACACAAAAGTAAATGTGAGGTCTATACACTCAAGTGAATGTAAATGTGATTGATTCGGTTGTGGAAGTAAAGGTATCGAAGATGATAACCCCGCAATACAAGTCTGAATGGCTTTCGAGGCGAAACAGGGGCTTGTACTACTTGAAATATATTTGAATGGCTTTCGAGGCGAAACAAATATATAACCAATGAAGAAAACACTTAATAAAGTATCTCCCCGCAATATATCTAATGGCTTTCGAGGCGAAAAGAATATATTACTTGCTGACCAGTGCGAATGGCTTTCAAGGCGAAACCACTGATTCAACCGACAGTCCAGAGTTAACCAATTTAACTTCTGAAAAGGCACAAAGTAATCACCAACGAAATTTATACTATTGAGCGGAGAAATGTGTATCTACAAATCTCGTACTCTTCCGGAGCCGACTTTCAGGTTAAGCAAGCTTTTAAACAACGAAGGTATGCCTTTATGATACTGGAGATCTCCTCCTGAATCAGCTGTCCTAAGTGCGAGCAAGAACCGTACTACAGTCACTGGAGTACTTGGTTGTATCTACTGTCCTTTTATATGTACAGAGTAAAATGAAAAATAAAGAAACTATTTTATCTAGGAGATCTACAGTCCTCCTACTATATATGGTATGTAGAAATGAGCTTTCGTAATTTACGTGCGTGTCACAGTCCGTATATAGAAACCTTGTTACTTATTTCGTCTCTCTAAAATAATTCCTTAAAGCCGGAACTGGTTACTCTAATCTAGATTTATTGTCGCGCCTCCGTGTACTGGCCGACGAGTCATCTAGTTGACAAGTCCTGACTCGATCTTTCTAATATCTGGACTCTCATTGGTTGAGAGTCATACTCTGTCAAATTCTGTCATACCGGAGCCCTAGGCGGGTCTGCGGATAAATTTGTAGTATGCGCCCAACGTCGTCATACCCCTAATTCTAGTCATAGTGAGTCACCGGTCTATCAGACTCCTATATTTTTATTCCGACTAAATCAAATAAGTGGAACATATTCTGGAAAACGGCACTCCGCCTCTCTAGATCTATCCTCTGTAAGGCACGCGATCGTTGCAACCGATCATTGCTCTAGATTCTAATTAGATTTAGACTTTAGACTTGACTTTAGTCTGGACTCGAAGATAATTTTAGTCTGGAGTTAATTCTATTCCCTTTGGATCAGGACATAATCATATTTATATTAGCCACAGTGGTGTCAGCCACTTCCCCTAGGTCTGGAGGACTTATTCTGTTTTACTTGGCAAGGTCCAAGCTGAAATGCTTAGCATAGACCCTCATAACTAGACAGATCAATTAATCTACCATAGTCATGTAGTCACTTCTATCATCTCTGGATACGATTTTCCTTGTGGAACAAGTCTGGACTTAATATGTATTGACTTAATACAATTATTCCCACAGAGGATACCCATGGATCCCACTGATATCCATGGATTCCACTGAGGAATACGTACAGATCCCATTCAGTAACCATGGATAGGGGTGCTTTTCCTGATGTTAGTCCACGAGTTTTTTGATTTTACGAGTACTCATGAGTACTCACGAATTAGAGTTTGGGTGGAGCTGTCAAAACTCGCGAGTACCCACAAGGAACCCGCAAAAAACCCATGAGAAACTCGCACCCCCACAGACCTGCAACCCGCCCCACCCGCAACTCAGGGGTGCAAGTCTGGATTTTAGAATTCGAAAACCCATGCAAGTTTGCAATAATGTATACATTTTTATATATTAATAGTTCAACTAGCATAAAAAATGCAAGAGGTGACGTGTATTTCTTTCTAATGACTCTCCAAAAGGTATATTCACTCTGTATTATATACATTTACAGTCAAACCTACAAGTACTCGCACCAAACCCGCAGACTTGTACCCACAAGTCTAGTACCCGTGGGTTGCAAGTCTTATTTCCCATGGGTCTGGTGGGGGTGGAAGTCTGACATTTTGGAACCCAAAACCCATGGGTTGGAGGTGCAAGTTACCCAGGAGTGGACTCTCCAGGAACTCTATCACGAATACTCACAAGTTACTTGTGACTATATTACAAAAAATATATCACAGAAGAAGGTACTCAATTTGTTACATGAAATTTAATCATCTTCATCACTATCATCACCAGTGTCACTACTACTCCCATCAGACCCATCCCCAGAATCATCACTCAAATCTATAGTCTCAACCAAATCCCGTGCCTTAAGATGACCTTTCGGCTGTTTCTGCAGGTCATTGAATGCCTTAATAAGCTGCTGCCTGTCAAGGAGTCCATGATTGTGCCATGATCCAATCTTCATGGCAGCACGAATACTGACATCCTTCAGGTTGTGTCGATGTTTCGTGACCATAAGCCCACCACGAGAAAAGTCACGTTCGACTTGGGTAGAAGTAGCTACATATATTACTCAGCTCTCTGCGCAACATGTCAAATGAAAAGATAAACGTACCTGGGATTGTAAAGAGATCGATTGCCATGCGGCACAAGGCATCATCATAGGTGCGAAGTGGTGACACTCTCTGAAGACACCACCACTTCAGGGGGTTGTCATCAACACCACCATCCATCTCGACAGGACCAGTTAATAACCAATCCTCAAGCGGATCACAAATCTTCTGGATCTTGGGCCGTCTCAGCTCAGCAAATGGATTACCGTCATTTTTCTATAGCAAAGTTAACGCAAGTCATGGAATAAACAAACATGTGAAAAACATACATTTTTGTCGTTACCTTTCGAAACCTCGGAAGGAAGCTCAGGCTTGTAGTAAGCCTTCCAGTGGTTAATAAGAGTCTGCTTTGCAGCAGTGACCCACTCAGCTGGCCAGCCAGCTGTCTCGAAGTACGTGGTCTTGTAGGAAGGGTGCATCACTTCAAACAAGTTAAAAACAATCAGGAAAGGCATTTTAACATCACTTACGCATAGCGGAACGATAGATAAGTGAGTCATCAGTCTTGGCATAGTACTTGTCAAGGACCATCATGTCATGAACTCGCCGGTCCGCCACCCCGCCACAATACCAGAAGCCACATTGCCTAACCGGGACAACTCATTTCCTGTTCCGAAGTGCGATTAGGCACGGGATCATTACTAATCGCACTTCCGAACACGGCATACAACATGTTAGGGGCTGATCTCCTATGTGGCACCAAGACCTGGTTGATCGCAGGGGTTGACGGGTGACATAGGGATGATCAGGCATTATGGGTCGCGGAGAGGAGGAGGCATTATTGCTGCTAGGAGTATACTCCTTTACTTTATAGTATATATACCTTGTATAACCATCAGTACTAGTTAGAATCCAATCTTAGTTGTCATAGGACACATTGTTCTATTGATCCTACTTTCCTGGTAGGCGACGACTTGCTTATTCGCACCACTCTCGTTGTCGACTCAGCTCCGAAGGCTGTCTATCTTGCGATTCTCCTTGGTTTCCATACTAGTTCCATTCTTCTAGCTTCCAGGCTCGTAGCCTGAGTCGCCAACACTAGGTTCCTGGTTCCTCGTATCTGTGGCTATCGTTATTCGCACGAATCGCAGTCTGATATAGGCGTATATCGACTAGTTGCACTACTCTCAAGGCTTAGAGGGTCAGGTTCCATCGCACGATCGCTGTCACTCCCCAACAGGTTGCCTAGGTTAGGCAAGGGTGTATTGCTTTTAGGTCAGGTCGTGACAGTAGATTGGATTCTCCTTACTGTTCAGGAGTGTCGATCGTGCACTGTCGTTGCGTTCCCCTATTTCTCATTCATTGATCGAAGTCTCACCAACATTCGCTCACCGTTTTACCGGACACATTTATTGTGATTCGCATTCGTTTCTAGTATGAAGTACTCCTATTATAACACGAGACTTGGTGTTCCTTAACGGACGAGTACTTATCCCCTACTCGACTCATTCGCTCTGTATACGAGCACTCATATTCGCTATCGAAATCAAGACTTATACTCTTGGAATCTAGCTCTAGAGACTAAAGGAACCTCTAATGGACCGCGATTTATCTTACGCTGTGGCTATAGGAGCCATTCTCTTGATACTCGCATTTTGGATGACTTGTGCCAAGGCGGCACTACTCGTATTTGTTGCGATTCGCAACCTCATGCAACCTATTCTCGTAGTCGCATATGATTATGCGCTACTCTCTAGAAACTACGTCTTGCATCATATCTTGGTATTCGCATGGAATCGCCGTTTGTTTTCGGCTTTAGATATCCTGCTTCCAAGAATGAGGCAATCACCTATCTCTATCCAATACCGAATCTTACACCAAAAGCTGGTAATCGCATCCGTCATTCATCATTTCCGACAAACATCTACTTTGAAACTGGACCTCATTGAGAGGTATTCCATATCGCAAAAGGATTTGATGCTATCACTCGAGGAAATTCTCAATGAAGAATACTCCGAAGTGTTGCAATGGATCCTTGCGAATTGGAAGAGTGAGGAAGCATTAAACGAGTTATTTCGCAAGCGGAATGTAGTCCAATATGTTAGGACTAAACAGGAAGCGCGTAGAAGAACTGCGAATAATGCTCCACCCCCAGTTTGGAGATGGAATCGCACCAAGGGGGATGTCCTATGGAGAGTACATGGGAGCCATAGCGGATGAATATAATATTCATTTGGGTCCGCTATCCACTTTGAGGCCCTTGGTTTGCAGCCGAACGGATGAAGGTGTTTTGCGATCGAGTTTCGGATCTGGAAAGAAGGTGGTTCGAAGGTTCTCTTTTGATGGAGGAATACACCTCGGAGGCTAAAAGGATTAGAGATTTGGTCGATACCCATCTCATGAATGATGGGCACACCACAGATCTAGATTGGATAAAACAACGCCTTTTGAATCTGGAGAATTTGGTGGGAGGTCTAGGCGGATCTGGGAGATTCGTTATGAAGTTGTAGACTGTGCGATTTAGCCAGTACTACTTGCGATTCACGAGAATCGCACATCGGAAACACTTTGGACTTAGGTTTTTGGTTTTAGGACACCCGCGTTGACAGTCGACTTATCCTCCTATGTTGAAACGCCTTGAGCCACGAACATTGGAGTAGATTCGCGACTTTGGTCTGCTCTTCGGAGCATATGGACCTTTTGGGATATAGATTCAAGGTTGAATCTCACTTTCTCACACATCGAAACTTTTCACACACACAAGTTGACACTACGGGTCGCACATCGCGACATTCAAGAAGATATATTGGCGATTCAAATCGCACAAGATTGCTACGCTATCGTTATACAAGTTACCAGTAAAAATTCGAATTTTCAAGAAGATCCTGAAGGTCCCGCTTCCGCATTCCCTCGATCGGTTTCCGTGTCAATATCCCGCCATCGCTGCGTTGTTGGTGTCAAGTTATTGTCGATAGGTGCGACTAGCATGAAGAAAGCTTTAGTCACCCAAATCGCAATCGTTGATAAAAACGACAACTTACCAAAGGGTCGACGATGGTGAAATGGAACGAATTTGTATCCATCCCATTGGTACGGCCGAAGGTGAGGTTGGTCCACCTCTTCCAACACGCATTTTTGGCTTCGCCAGCGGCAACCAAGACATCGACGACTCTTCTCTGGTTCATCATCGTCCCAAGAAAAACATGCCGTCTTGACATAAGCACACACGAAGCCCTGTCGAACGCATAATCGGCATGGATCGCGAGGGAGAAGGTAGATTACCCCGGGAGTTCGAGACAGAGTGAAGTTGCCTTGGACGCGTGAAAAGGAACGGTTGGAGACCACGGGAGGAGGTGTAGTGGACCGCCACATGTTCTTGGGACGAATCGCCATTTGCGGCGCGGCGTATTGGGAAACGCGATTCACCCGTTCCGTGTGAGACGGGGGATGAATTTGTTGGTCATCATCTGTCGTCCAGGGAATAGATGGGAGTAGGTCGGAATCGGTGTAGGACGGGTAGGCAAAATACATCGCAGGAGTGTTGCGTAAAGGTTTTGATACCCATTCGCGAATCGCGTCCAGGTCGGCAACCAATTCACTTCTTGGCTTCCGAGGTCTGCTGGAGGAAGATGCCTTGAAAGAGCCGGGCTTCGGCTTCTTGGCGGACTTGGTCAGCGTGAGATCTTCAGATGCTTGACGCTTGGCCGGAGTCGCATCCGAATCTGGCTGCCACTCGCCATCTGATTCGGGTTTGGAAGGGGTCGGATCCCGAGCACGCCGTTTACCTTGGGATTTCATAGATGGGACATCGACGAAGACGCGATTCTTGACTTTGGCAACCCTTTCAAGGGGGATCGAGAGAAGGTCAGGATCGGCTGGAGATAAAGGACAAGGTGGAGGAGGAACTGCTGGGGAGGACATGTGTATATCCTCGTCAACAGAGGCTGGGCCAATGAGTGCCGAATCGCGCAAGAGGGATGCTGATATAGCGTTTTGTCGCCGAATCGCATAACTCGTGCAACCGGGGCATGTGTTTTCATTATGGTTAGGATCGGGAGCATATGGGGTACGATAGGGCGGAACGGAAAAGGAGTTTTCGAGCTGTGAATAGAAAGGGTCATTTTCCAGCCTGTCTGTGCTAGGATGGAGTTGACCACGCAGAAAATCACCAATTAATCGCGAGTTGCTTTCCAAGGCCGAGGCCATTTGTCGACCAATGGAGTTCGAGGGTTCCTCGATGGCAATCCACTCAGTCATCAACTTGGCGATTTCTTGCTCAACGCGTCTTTGCTTTCGTTGCATTATCAATGATGTTGGTTGAGGAAATCGCATGAATTTATTGACGGGGTCACCGAAATGATCGACTCGAGGAGGAGGCTTTATGAAAGGTGTGGTGAGCTCAGGAAGGGCATGGCGAAAGGAAATCATAGGTTCTGGACGAAAAGGCGCGATTTCTGGTTCGACGGGGTCCCATAACTCAGCACAGAGGAAGGATCCTGCGATTCGCTGAAAGACGAGTTCCGTCTGGTCTACAAGTTGTGTAAGCGATTCGTCGCAGTACACCTCGGCTGCATGACGTTGATGGAGGTGGTATATGATATCGAGGTTGTGGGCCTACGGAAGTGTTAGAAGGGAACTACAACTGGATCGAATGAAGACGCACCATAACATTCACCCATGCGATTACGCTCCTACTACCTTCAAGTAACTCTTTGTTCAACAACTGCTCAAAGGACGTCTTCCCGCCATTCTTCATTGATTGATATAGCGCATCATATCGTTTGAAGGCTGCGACTAATTGCATGTCAAACGTAGACAAGAAATCGCATTCGGTTTCGTTCAAACCGGCGATTTGATGGGCTCGGATTTGCAGGCGCATGTTGGCAAGGGCGAAGTGATAACAGAACTCGATTGACTCGTGAACGACGGTCCGACTGCTGGGCTGCGGGTTGGTAGGAAGTGGTTTTTGGAGTCTTGTGAGGTCAATATCGACGATGTTGGAGATGTCGTAGAAGGAACGAAGAATCTTGACGCACTCCTTTCGTTGTGCAGGGGTAATCGCGTCTGTCGAGCTGGTGGTGTTGTTGTTGTTAGCCATCGCGATTTTGACGTGGATGTTGAAGAGAGAGCTCTAGAGTGGCACCGATCGATGGATAACTTTATATTGGAATTTCCGCCGAGAATTTTCGATCAAGTTACGGCATTAATTTTGGTTAAAGTTTGCGAATCTGGAGATTTATTGATTCTCCATTGCAAATCGCATTATTCGAGGACGAATAATTCCTAGAGGGGGGGTAATGTCATGAACTCGCCGGTCCGCCACCCCGCCACAATACCAGAAGCCACATCGCCTAACCGGGACAACTCATTTCCTGTTCCGAAGTGCGATTAGGCACGGGATCATTACTAATCGCACTTCCAAACACGGCATACAACATGTTAGGGGCTGATCTCCTATGTGGCACCAAGACCTGGTTGATCGCAGGGGTTGACGGGTGACATAGGGATGATCAGGCATTATGGGTCGCGGAGAGGAGGAGGCATTATTGCTGCTAGGAGTATACTCCTTTACTTTATAGTATATATACCTTGTATAACCATCAGTACTAGTTAGAATCCAATCTTAGTTGTCATAGGACACATTGTTCTATTGATCCTACTTTCCTGGTAGGCGACGACTTGCTTATTCGCACCACTCTCGTTGTCGACTCAGCTCCGAAGGCTGTCTAACTTGCGATTCTCCTTGGTTTCCATACTAGTTCCATTCTTCTAGCTTCCAGGCTCGTAGCCTGAGTCGCCAACACTAGGTTCCTGGTTCCTCGTATCTGTGGCTATCGTTATTTGCACGAATCGCAGTCTGATATAGGCGTATATCGACTAGTTGCACTACTCTCGAGGCTTAGAGGGTCAGGTTCCATCGCACGATCGCTGTCACTCCCCAACAGGTTGCCTAGGTTAGGCAAGGGTGTATTGCTTTTAGGTCAGGTCGTGACAGTTTTCTAATTAATTGTTTAAATCATTTTCAAACAAAGAAGGACAAGTTTACCTGAACATCTGAGTCTATATTCCGGTTATCAACCTTGTTTTGTTTTGGCTTAAGTTTGGGCTTGATAGCAGAACATTTCTTGCTGAGCTTGCAGTGTTTTGCCAGAGAGTCGGGTCTCGTAAATTTTCTTTCACAGCTAGAGCATGCATATGCCATGAGAACAGCGAAATCAATGACCACAGATATAAAATGGTAGTTCATGCACTCTAAAAAAATATCTTTAGTGGAATCTCAAGATAAAGAGAGCTTCGGATACCTGTTTGGGTGTTTCGTCATAAGTTAAAGAGTCAAGAGGAGATGCGCGTTGTGATCACTTGATTTTTGACTCATGTGACCGCGTCATCTCTGTGACCATAAAAAGAACGCACAGTCTTTACTTCCTTATTCCTCTGCCGCCATCTCCATTCTCTCATGGCCAAATCTTCTCGCAAGAAAGCCTCTGCATCCTCCAAATCAGCACCCTCCAAATCATCTCGTTCGAAATCTGTACGTCACAGCCGCTCAGCAACACGTCGGCATGTCTCTCCTGTTGAGGAGACGCGTCATGACTCTGAGAGGGACTCGAGTAGCTCTGATTCCGAGAGCGACAGCCACGTATCTAAATGAAAAGCTAGGCCAACTATCACCGAGTCTCTTCGTAACAAGAGGAAAAAGAAAGGCGATGGGTAAGTCTTTTTTGTGTATATGACGTGTATCTACTACTGACACGTTATTTAGGCAGAGCGTCAATGACCTTGACGCATTCAAAGATGCTGCACGTCGTTTTGCCTGCACATACTCACCATACATCAATTGGAGTCGTGTCCTCACAACTGGTTTGGAGCGTGATGAGGTTATTGAGGATGGATGCAGGAACATTGCTGACAAGGAACCCGAACGGTATCTCGGTGATTTTGCTTCATATATGCTATTTTTTTTCTTACTATTATTTAGTTCTAAGGTTCTCGAGCTTTACGACTTACTTCTTGGAGTCGTACCTGACGCTCTCGACCTTTTGAGAGAAGTAGTAGACAATGAGGCGGTTGATGAACTTGTCTCTGCGATGCGTTGTTTTCATAGTCATTTTGTTTGAATATTAATGCCTCGATTCTTTAGATGAACCTTGCCGCTAGTGGATTAATTTCCAACGATATTCGTGGACTTAAGTCTCGTATCCTTGACTGGTCCAAGGTCTTTCTAGATATTCAAGAATTCATTCCGCCAATTCCAGCTGAAGGCAAGAAGGTTCGAGGATGGTACCATACCCAGTTGGCTCGTCTCCTATGTACACCAGTCAAGCTCGATGAATATGATAAGAACCCCGCAGAGTAATGTGTCTTTTTCTCTACATTAAACTTTTTATTTACAAATCTTTTCTTAGATTTTGTGCTCGTGTTCGGGAAAACTCAATTTGTATTGATCATAGATGCTTCCCGTCATGTTTCTACAGTGATGCCGGTGTAAAGGCTTCTAAACATAGGGACTTCGTCTGTGAAGACCTTTTATTGAGTACGCTTTTGGCTAAGGTTTGTGATTAACTTCATTGTTTATGTATCTTACTCATTATTAATTATCATGTAGGTTTGGGTTGATATTTTCCTTGGTCATACGAACGCCGAGACATTTGCCGACAATCCTAACACGAAATTTAGAGTTCTGAAGAAGGGGAAGGCTTACCAGTATGGGATTACGGAGGTCACATACCGGAGTATTGCCTATGCTTCTCTCCTGGTATGTATGTTTCGTTCTTTTCTTTCTGATTATAACAGGCTTTTTTCGTTTAGATGCGTCACTCCCTCTCGTCATCCACTGACTGGTGGACTGATGATGGAGCTGTTGTGAAACGGGCTGCATTTGATGCAGTTGTCGCGCTTTTCGAGGATCCAAAGTACATTCAAGAGGAATGGAATTTGGATTTATTGAATGCCTGGAACACGTATGTTTGATTTCATTCTTTTGATTCATCTTTAGGTAACCGTTTTTTTTTACAGTACACTCGGGTGGTTGCTACCCTCCGCTGACGCAATCACAGGTCTCGAGTCAGATGATGACGAAGATTGCTCCCTCAACATGATCCAGACCATCGTTCAACGCAAGAAGCAAGCTGCGGCAAGTACGAGCTCTCAACTTGACAAGCCAACCACCAGTCCCCCTTCCCCAAATGCGAGCAGCTCTATGAGTGCAGCAGGCACTGTTATCACTGATGGCCCTGCTGTCTCTTCTGATGTACGCACTTTGAACAACCCAGCTGCTGAAGAATCCGATTAAGTTTGTATTCATTTTTATTCTTTGACACCCGGTTACTAACATTGTTTCTCTAGTGATTATTTTTTTTTGTCACGGTGAGTACATGAATATTATTACGCTTGATCTATATTTGCTAACTGTATACTTTGGTATTCATTCCAGCATGTTTCGTATGTTTTGCAAACAGGTTCGTTAATCCTACTTTCATTTTTTTTTGTTATCCGACGTTGTATTTCTAGACTCTTCTGTTACTTGATCAATTTTTTATTCCACTCCTCACGTTACTTTTTGGTCATGAGTCATGTATCTCTATTGTTCCCACTCCCCAAGTTCTTCGATCATCACTTGTTATTCTTGCTGACTTGTTGTACTGGATGATTCTCATTGTTGATTGTAGCTACTGTCGTCTTGTTGTTTGTTGTATTCCCAGTGTAGTGTATCACTGTATGGTGTATCAATGTATAATGCATTCATTGCGCACTATTTATTTGGCTTCTTGTGAGTTATGTCTGTCCTATTACTCACCTAAAATTCTATGTGCTCTCAAAAAGATAATACATCCATTGCATTCTATACTATATTTTACATTGTGTTGAATCTATGAGTGACTTGAAAATATGTTAGATCACTAGTGGACTAAAGACTATGTCGAGTCTGTGATGGACTCAGTATTATGTTGAGTATGTATAGACTCAATATTCTATCTAGCCTCTCCAAGACTCTAAATCATATTTACAAATTAAATCATGATCCATAAACACATGTCTTTTCTGAATCCACGTTCTTAGTACAGAACTGTGCTTATGGGTTATCATTTCCTAACCTTAACAGATCTTTCCCATTAGTCTAGGTCTGTACATATCTTTGTGCTTTTGCTGATGGCCAATCGTCAGATCGCCGACAAAAACATCGATCGCCCGAAGCCAAAACCGAGTTACAAGAAGACGACAGCTAGGCCCAGTAACCTTCCTGGAGAGCCCCCTATCGAAATCTCTAGGCCTTCAGTCGTGATCCCTGTTAATGCACCCTCGAAACCCGTCATTCCCGAAGCTAGCACTCCCAAGCCTGCCGAAGACAAGTCTGGGGAAGACGCGGAGGCCCCGAGTGATTCTCTTGCTTTGCGCAGGACTCCTCGAGCTGCTGCCAGGGTAAGTTTTTCTCTCGTTTCTACATATTCTTTTATTCTAATTAAGTTCTTTTCCATAAGAAGACCAAGGAAGCCCTCGACATTCAGGTTAAAAAGGTACATGTCCCGAGTTACTCCTTAGTCTACCTTTATTAATTCTAGTGTGGTTTCTCAGCGTCCTCGCAAATCTTCTCCCGAGGCCGACGACGACTACAAAAACTCCAATGCCGACAGTTCAGATGAGGAATCCTTGGCTGTTGCTACTAAAAAGCAGCGTCAGTCCAAAGATATGACCACTTCCTCAAAAGCTTCGTCCTCAAAAGACGCCGGTTCCTCCAAGAGGACTTCTACCGCCAAAAATGCTGCAAGTGGATCTTCCAAGAAGACCACCGCTAACAAAGATACTGGAAAGAAGAAACCCGCCGCCAAGAAGGCGAAAACACCAGCTCCCTCTAAAATCGACAAGGGCAAACGCAAGGCGGTGTCCGAGAACCCCGATTCCGAAGAGGAAGTCGCCGCTGAGCCTTCTAAGGCCAAGCCCGACTACGATCTCCCTGGAAAAGTATGTTTCCTTGTGTTTCTTTCATATTTCTATTAACTTATTCTGTTCTCAGGTGGTCGACAGTGCATTCCTCAGACGCCGGTCGGCGCTGGTCACTGCTGATCTCAAGAAATTAGAGACACCTCCCAGTTTTTCTGGACTTGAGACCCTCCCATACCTTACACCTGCTGAATACATTGCTCAAGACACTCAACACGCTTGTGTAAGTCTTGAGTCAGTTTAGTCTAGACTCATATTGAATACTGACTTGTTCTTTTCTTTTTAGCTTTTTCCTGTTCGACCAGGGCGTGCCGCTAGTACCACTGAAAAGGACTACCCGGACGTCTTTATTGCTTCCCACCGGCTTGGTGCCGGTTACTCTCTTAAGGACCTTGTCGAGACAACCCGCAACATTGGTGCTGTCTGACAAATCGTTGCTGATCACAAGGTTGTGACCTGTGCTGCTTGTGCAGCCGGTACTCACACCAAGACCTGTGTCCCTATGGGTGTTGGTCTCCCCTGTGTTGCTTGTCGCAGCTCTGGGATTCCTTGTTCACTTAACTCTGAACTTGATCGTCTCGAAGTTAGTAGCCGGACCGGGTATGAGGTGTTTGCTCAGTGTTCTCCCGGTACGTCAACTTCCTCAATTTATCTTTTCTTTAATAATTCTAACTGTTGTTCTCAAGTTATTGCCAACCAACTCCGAAGGATCAATGCTACAACTTCGAGCTTTGTGGCCGCGTCTGGACTTGCCGACGCCATCAAGTTCAACCTGGGTTCCGAGGTCGCCGTACTTTGGAATCATCTCTCCAATCCTGCGAGAGTTTTTCATCGGTTGAGGGCAGCTAACAAGGACCTCAAGATCACTTCTGAGTTGGTCTCCGAAATTGGGCAACTGGCCGGGTGGACCGTCTCTTACAACGTGAAGGACATCGAGGACTTCCTGGCACGGCCGGCTCCTGCCGAAGACGTGTTTTTCCATCCTGATGCTGTTTCTACTAGTGAGATTGCGACTGTCCCTCCTCTTAGCATTTCCAACTTCTTCCTCCCAGTCGGGAATAAACCTACCCCGATCGATATTAGTCAATGGGCCCACTTCATGGACGCTCAGAATCCAATGAGGCCAGCAGTCAATGCTGCCTTGGAAGCCGGTGAGCAATATCCCATGATCATGCTTCCTTCAGAGGATGGTAAGTCTTGTTCCTTCCTTTTATCTATTCTCAAAGTCTCTAATTTGTCTCTTAACAGTGTCCGTAAGTGACGTTGCGGTCCCTACCGCGGTTCATCCGGGCTCTGTAAGTACTTATTTCTAGACTTTTAGCACTTTTAATTTTACTCCAGATAAATCTTTATCTAGACTGGCTCCCTTTCAAGTCTTCCTGCGGCAAGTGCTTCGATGTCAATCTGCAGTGGTTTCGCCTACTGTTGTGTCCTTTCCTGCAACCGAGGAGACTCAGTCCCACGCTGACACTTTCGACGAATCTTCTTCTAGGGACGAGGACGCCACCAAGGCCTTCAATCATTCCATGATGTTGGAGACCCCGGAGACGTTCCTCCATCCGTGAGTCAGTTACTCTCTAAATTCTTTTCTTTTCTTCTAAAGTACACTCTTTTAGTTCGGTGACTCGTTCCTCTCCACCAATCGAGGTGCTTCCCCAGGAACAGGACGAGGACAACCATGCGAACAACAATGACGACAAGGAAGAACAGGATATCGAGGAGGACTTAGTTAATGAACTCGACTCCTCTCCCATTCGACCTTCGACGACTCACTAATCCGGTCTGGTTGGGAGCTTCTTGGGAAAATCCGGCGATCTATTTGGACTCTTTGCACGGCCTATGGGGATTTATTTTGTTGTACCACTGTCCCCCTCACTCGCGAACTATATGTATCTTTACACTTGTGTGTACCCCGCAGCATAGCTTAACTTTACTTATAACAGTAGTTACTATGTCTGCTTATATCTTTTGGATTGCAATCTATCGTGCCAGCCTACGAGGCTGATGAATTTGTTTTATTTCTTTGTGTGACCTAAGTTGAATCCAGAGTCGATTCTCAATGAAAATATCAAGTCCAGACTTATTTCGATCACTTTTCTAGTTACTCCAGACTTGTTTTCCTGACTTGGAACCGGTAGTCTGGTCTCAATTTCTAGATCTACGATGAGTCTTGACTGACCAAATCGGTGAAACTTGCTAATATCTGTTCTCAGGTTTCTCCTGGTTATACGAAGTAGCGCAAATAAGCGACGGACGACATATTTCCATATTCGATAGATCCACAGATTGCATCAATATGTACTTAGAAAATCGAAAAATTCGTGGAAATTTCGCTGCCGTCTAGCATGCGATAGTACTCCTTCTCCCCATTCGAAAAATAAAACAACTGTCCTCAGTTGCCTCCCCCAGATCTACAATTTTCTTTAACGATTTATTCGTAGATTTATTCTTGTATAAAATATATTCTTTTTATTCTAGACTTGCAGTATAAAAGGTGGGTGTTTTTACTCGTGTTTCAATAGGTCTTCTACTGAATTCACTTCCCAAACTGCGTTCCAAAAATTTTCTAACTCTTTTCCTTACTGCTCTTCTTGCCCTTCACCTTGCTATTGATGTTGAGTTCAACAACCGCGACTACGATCGACGCCTTCGTCAAGAAGCTTACAGGCGACGTTGCCGATCTCAGCGAGTATATCGACAAAAACAAGTCTCCCGCTGTCGTTTCTGCGGCTCTAAAGGCTGTGAGCGACACATTGGTAAGGATATTCTATTCTTTTTCTATTAAATTCTCTCTACATCGAAATTAACCTTTTGACAGGCTTCGACTGATTCTGCTTCTTTCGGAATCCTCTCTGCTGACGAAACCGCATACGGACTTGCCGACGAGGCGATCGTTCTCCTCAACAAAGCTTCAAAACTTGAAGGGATTGCCCACTGCAACACCCTAAAAGGTGCACGCAACACCTTTTTCACGATGAAAAAGGCTCGGGCCACACGTCGCGCCCAACACAAAGTAAGTCTATACTCGATTTTCAAATCTAGAGTCAAATTCCCATCTGATTTTCTATTTAGAAAAGTGAAAAAGCCAAACAAGCGGCTGACGACGGAGGCGATGATGTCGAGATTGTTACCGACAACTCCTCTTGTCACCATTGCTCTTCGGTATGTACACTTTCCTTCTTCAATTTCTCTTCTATTGAGTCCTTACTCAAATTTTCTACTTTTTATTTTAGACCCATGACCCTTCGAAGGAATGCCCGTCCAAATATCTTGGTCGGATTTCCAAAACAAAATCGGTAGGTCTTTTCTATTTATCCATCAATTAATATTTGATTATACTAAATCAATTCTATAGGCGGCGGCAACTCTGGACAAAGCCAAAAACAAGTCTGGAGCAAAAGTCGACATCGAGATCGACTCTGATGTCAAAATGAAGGACAGTCCTTCTCCTTCTCAAGTCCAGACTTGTGCCAGCACTGTGAGCATTCCCTATTCTGAGGTTCCTGGGATGGACACCCAATCTCGAGCCTATTCTCGTGCTAACGAGATTCTCAAAAAGGCTGCCGCTGCTTCTAAAAGTAAGGGACCACCTGTCAAACGTACCAAGACCGAGGTCTTGGATATTTCGGATCCCACTACCGGTAAATCTATACTTATTACGTTAATTGATTTAGTTCTGACTTGCGCTTCTTTTCAATATAGTCGATACCGAACGCTCACAAGGTGAACTTGCGCGCCATATCGTCGACGAGGTAGCCATGCTTCCGTTTTCCGAGCTCTCTCATAAGCAGTCTGATTCTCTCAAGGCGATCGCAAACTACTTGCTCATTGAGACCGAGCAGTCACTCTTCGCGGCCCAGAAAGCAGTTCGGGACTACAAGACCAGCACCAAGCTAAGGACTCAAGTTCTCCAAGTCCTGCTGGAACGGTCGGAAATCAAGACGGGCGTGGTCGACGCGGATATGCACGTGGACGCGGAGGGCGACGTGGACGTGTAGTCCCAATAGAAACCGGGTTCCTGCCCTCCGTAGCTCTGTTCCATCCATGTTATGGCTATATGTACACCGAGGACTAATTTAATTATTCGTCCCTGATGTACCTCTTTGGCCGACTAGCTGTTCAACAGAGCTAGCCTATGGGCCCCGCAAAGTCTTTTATCTTTTATCTATCTCTCTTATGCTGTCTCGAGACCTGTACTAGTAGAAATAAACGTGTGTTTTTCCTCTTTAACAACTCCTGAGTTACCAGAAATCGTGTCCAGACTTAAAACTTGTCGAAAATCCTTACAAATTATTATGTACAGATTACTCTCTCGATCATAGAGACCTTTCTGATGGATTTCTATTCATTTTCTTCATCAGAAGAATCTAGAGATCCCCACGGATACATCCGCGGGTTATCCGTGCTCATACCTGCGGGTTTTACCTCTAAAAAAATCTTACCTGTATCCGCCACCTACCCGTGGGAACGGGTATCCTCAACCCGCGGATGCAAACCTGCAGGTAACACGGGTACCCGCAAATAAGCACTCATGGATTAAAAATATTCAATTTTGACCTTGTTAAATGTGTTTTGTGTATATCTTTTTTGTTTTTTATTCAATTTTTATGCTAAGCATGCCAAAATAAATGTTAATATAATTACTCCAACTTTCATCTATGGAGTGTATCTTGGTTATCAGTATTAGCAGAGTTATTCATTTTGCAAAAAGGTTGCAACTTCATGTGTATTTGGCATATAACTTCCTCATTTTCCATTCATTTTCAATGTTTAGTATCTTAAATTAAAGAGGTTTTTATCCACTATAACTTTCATTTCTGAAAGATTTCACAAAAAATTTGTCTGTAAGCTTATTCAATATGTTCATTTTTTGCAAAAAGGTTGTAACTTCATGTCTATTTGGCATATAACTCCATCATTTTCCATCTATTTTTGATGTTTAGTATCTCAAATTGAAGGTATTTTCATCCACTATAACTTTCATTTCTGGAAGGTTTCATAAAAAATTTATCTGTAAACTTATTCAATATGTTCAGTTTTTGCAAAAAAGTTGTAACTTCATGTGTATTTGGCATATAACTTCCTCATTTTCCATCCATTTTTAATGTTTAGTATATCAAAATTAAGGGATTTTTATCCACTATAACTTTTATTTCTGGAAGGTTTGATAAAAAAATTTATATGTAAACTTATTCCATATGTTCAGTTTTTAGCCTTATGATATATATATTTTGCATATATATCTTTCTTTTTTACTCATTCTTTACTAAATAAATGGGAATTAAGGTGAACTTATCTGGAACAACTTTCTGTTCCAGAAAATGTTGTGGTGATCAATATTTACTCAATTCTTATACATGATCAAGCCCCCTCCATTTTTTTACTTTAGAAACTACAGATACCTGCGGATACCCACGGATATACTTAAATATGTGGAACAGAGACCTGTATCTGCAAGATATCCGTGAGAAACGGGTACCTGTATCCGCAGGTTTCCCATGGATGAAACCTGCAGGTACCTGTGCCACGGATACACCCATGGGGATCTCTAGAAGAATCTTCTTCGAAGTCCGCATGACCTCTCGGCATATTTCCAAAGGCATAATCATCTTGTCCAGAGTCGAAATTCTTGTCCTGACTTAATTCATTTCCTTCATTATCCTTAAGTTCATCCGATTCTTCGTCTTCTGTCGATTCTTCGTCTTCTGTCGATTCTACCATCCTTTCTAGTTGTCTAGGACTCAAATCTATGAGATCATGTTAATTACCCAGCAGCTGTATAAGTGTGTATCGAGCGTGATGGGGTAAAACCCTGAACGCACCTACTTTCTCTTTTAATACCGAGCCGTCCATTTCGGCAACTATATACGAACCTCCTTTAGTCCTCCTTATTACTATTAATGGTCCTCGGTAGCGAGGATACATTTTTCTATCTAGATTCTTTTCGATAGAAGTATTCCGGACTTGAACTAACGTTCCAGGAGCGAAGTTATAGTTCTTTATAGTATATTCATAATCTCTCTCGTACTTACATACTTGTATTCTTTTATTTAAATCAACTTTGAGCATCATTTGTCTGACATGATCTCTGTGTTTGGCCAATGCTAAAGCACGATATCCCAATAATTCTTCGTGACATAATATCCTTCCCGGTATATCTACTAACCAAGTTGATTCAATCAAGTCTAAAGGTAATATCGGCTCAGCACCGGTGACTAAGAAATAAGGCGAGCATCCCAAACCACGTCGAGTCGTAACTCGATCTGCCCATAAGACATGTTTAAGATACCAATACCATTTTCCTATCTCTCCACCAGTAGCTTTCACTAGAGCTTGACGTATGTCAAAATGTGCTCGTTCAATCTTTCCATTGGCTTGGGAATTGTAAGGTGATATTTTTATCCCCCTAATCCCGTATTTCTGTTCAAGCCACAAGAGAACGGCTTTCATCTGAGGTGCATTGTCAGTTACTACCTCAGCAGGACAACCCCATCTTGAACTGATGTCCTCAAAGAACCATTCTCCTACACTCCTTGCATTATCTTTTCTAAGTGCCCTTGCTTCTGACCAAGAAGACAAAGCACAACGTCCATGTACGACATATCGACACTGATTACTCTTAGGCGATATTATCATAGTATCTATATGTACCTTTTGAAACAATGATGGAGTTGGTGTGACTACAGGAGGTATTCTAAGCATAGTCAATTGCCTATCTTGACAAGGTTGACAAGTCTTGATATACCATTGACAAATTGTACATCTTCTGACAATCCTGGCCACCAAAATCTCTTTTCTATAATTGCCTGAGTAGCATATACACCTTTGTGCCCTAAATAATCATGAGCACCATGTAACATTTCCATTCTTTTGTTACGATTTCTTACTACTAATAAAGGCAATTCCCCATCACCTTCTGGTTTCTTGTACATCCTTTCTTTACTATCTATATAGAACCCTTCAGCCTTCTTAATTAATTTAGCTAATTGTTTGGGCTCTAAATTGTCTTTGAGATTTGGATCTGGACTTGATAACCACTCGAATATTTTCTTGATATAGTCATCCATCCTTTTACCTTGTACATTTCTATGCTTCTCAGAGTAAGGATGTTGATCATGCCAAGCTTCATCAAATTCCGGGAATATATTAACATACTGAGGGCTAAATTCCCTTGGTGGCAAGTCAAAAGATTCCTTGAGCTGTGCCATCCTTAAGATATCTAGATCTTCGTCAATTGCATCTTGTAAATCATCTTGAAAGTCTGATTCAGACGACGCAACCTCTTGCAAGAATCCCCCACAATAGTCAATTTCTTCTCTGAACTCAGTGAATGGTATTGGCATTTCTTCGACTTCTTCACCAAGTCTGAAATCGATTGGTTCACCATCATCATCTCCAAGTCTATCAGTTTCATCTAATTTTGATAGATCAGGTTGAACTCCTTCTGGCCTTCTTGATAAACCATCAGCCAGACTGTGAGTCTTTCCTGGTATATGTACTAAAGTAAAATGATACTTTCTCACTTCTTCAATCCATCTATTAATTGTTGCATTAGGGCCCATGCTTGGATTGTCTAGCATGCCCTTTATATATTTCGCATCTGTTTCCACAGCTAATTTCCTACACCCATAAGTATAGTAATAAGTAGCTGCTAAAGCTAGGAGACCATATAGTTCCCTCTTAGGTTGAGAGAATCTAGCCTCTCTATCATTAAAGGTAATAGAACCAAATAGACAATAATTCTTCTTCTTTGGATTGTTAGGATCTCTTTGATATAGAGTAACCCACACCAATATATGAACTATCTACAGAGAGAACAACTTCCCCTTCACTTTCGTAATCAATAGGTCTCAGAGGTTCAGCAGCCTTCAATGCATCCTTTATTTTCTGCATAGACTGTCTTTGCTCTTCTCCCCATTCGAAAGGTTCATTGTCCCTAGTTAATTTCTGTATCGGCGCAGCTATCTTAGCAAAATCCTTAACAAATTGCCTCAGTACACCACATGTACCTAAGAAACTCCTGACTTCTGACTTGTCATGACAGTCTCCCCATGAAGTTATGGCCTCGCACTTATCATGTGCTGGTTTCAACCCTTCATAAGTACATCTGTGACCTACTACAGTTGTTTCTGGATTACACATAAATGTCTTCTTGCCAGAAAATGTACCGCCACAATACTTCATTCTTTGAAGTATCCTATTGACATTCTGTAAGTGTTCCCAAACAAAGCGCCTAATTCCAGGGTTATCCGGAATTGTTTCATAGCCTCCGTCTGGTAACTCATACCTAGTTGCCGGACCTCTAATAGGTACGTCATCAATATATGGTCTAGTTACATGTGGGATTTCATCCTTCAGTATAGCACATACATCTTCATGAAATATGGGTACTGAATTAGTCCACCCCATAGGCAATTTTACTAGTCTATATGCTCCAAAGGGAGTTTGAAAGGTAGTCAAATCCCTTGAGGTATTATCTATTTCTCTCTCTCATCATACCCAACATACAAGTCTAGAGTTGCGCCACAAGCTCTACCTGCGAAATGATTAGCCAATTCGTAAGTCGCTGGGGGCACCCTGAATGTTGTATTGTAACAGCATTCAATGGTTCTAAACTATGTACAATTCTTAGCTTGCCATCTTTCTTGGCTACACAGAACCACTTGGATCTATATGAAGAGTTAGAGGGTTCATAAGTCCCACTATCTATCTTCCCTTTAATCATTTTACATACATCCTCAAAAATTCCAGGAGGTATGGGAATATTCTTAATAACCCACGGCGTATGCGGAACAACTGGAAAGGACACTGGAGGAAAGAAATCTTTCCTAAAGGTACCTGCCTCATCTTCATTCCATGCAAAGGCCTTTTCCTGATTCTTAATTACAGTATGCATTAGCTTTCTTTCTTCATCCCAAAGGAAATCTTCAGCATGATTCTCATCCATTAGATCCTTCCTTTCTTGAGTATATCTTTCTCCAGGAGCAAATTCAGGTGGATGGACAGGCAATTCTGGCATGTCTTTCAGAGGATCTCCTTTGATTTCTCTTTCGATACGAAATTCATTGGGTAATGTAGCTTTAACTGGTTTTACTTTCAATGCTACAGGCTTATATTTCCTAGCCCCAAATACCTTGACTAATTTATATTTCTTTTCAGACCCATTTTTAGGTGTCTTAGGTTTATCTGGACTCGATTGAGTCTTCTCTGGACTAGTCTTATTAAGTCTAGACTTAGCCATCTCTTGTTGCATTAGCATTTGCCGATAACTACTATCAACTTTCTTGTCTGGATTAGGTTTATTTAGTCCAGACACAAATGTACTCAGTTCTTCTGACGCATTTTTGTCCTTAGATTCAATATAAGGTTGAGCTGCTAATACAAAAGCTTCTGATAAACCTTCTCTTGTAAAATTCTTTCCTTGATCCGGTAACTTATATCCTGTAATAATGATTTCCTGATTCTCATTTAAGCCAAAGGTCAAAGCTACCTCTCCCTGGTGGCCAATCAGATCATCGAGGTCTGAAAATTTCCAGACTCTGGCACCAGTTTGGGTTCTTGATTCAATGGATTAGGAATCCTAGGTCCTCCTCTACTATAAGTACCGATCGTGCATTTTCTTCCAGTATTAGGGCAAGTCAGAGTTAACTCCTGACTACCTGTCTTACTGTTTCTAATTTCTGTTTCTGCTAGAGAGTCAAATGGTCTACCTAATAATACGTCGTAAGGTGGATTATCAATCACATGGAGTTGCAAATAGAAAGTTAAATCCCCAAATTGAAAAGGAATATTTCTAGCTAAACCACGAGTCGGTTGTAGATTTCCACTAGCTGATTGCATGTGTATTACTACATCCGGATCCCACGATAAACCTAGTTCTACGGCAACATGTGTGGCTACAGATACGATCTGTGATCCTCCATCTAATACAACTTCTACGTCTTTATCTGAATTATTAATTTTAGGATACACGACTCTTAGTCCCTCGGATTTAGGAGCTACGATCCGTATATTCCTTCTTTTATCATCAGGTAAGTCATGTCTAAATTGATCAGCCACATCGGAATGTACTACCGATCCCTTAGACAATCCATCTTGATCATCTTCTAGCACATGAAAGTCATAAGCACTATGAATATCTGAAATGTCAACATACATATTAGAATAGGGTTCTAAGTCATCTTCACTTATATTCCTATCCAATTCATTGTCTTCATCTTTCACAGTAACAAAGTGTGTACCCATATATTTAAATGGTACTCGTTTGTTCTTAGACTTTCTATTCAGGATTCGTTTGACACTAGGTGACAATTGTTGAATCTCGTCAATTGTCAAGGTAATAGTACCATTATAGATCCTTTCAGCAACGTCCTCATCTAGCGTCATCTTGGAGACTTCACTATTTGAATGGCCTTTGCCAAAATTCTCTTTACCCGTCACCTTTTGAGTTGGGACTTGTTTCTCCTTCTCTTTCAAGTCTGGAGTTGATGTCCGCTTCAAAATAGTGATTGGTCTATGGTCTAAAGGTTTTACCTTATCAAACGGTCTTGAATCTGGTTCTTTAGGTTTATCCGGAACCTTTTTAATTTCTTGGGCCGCCGGTACAAACCTAACATTCTTGTCTGGAGTCACAGATGGTCGTTCTTTCTGATTATTAACTTCCTTATTCTGTGACGGTTGATATAATTTCTTTATTTCTTTTGATATTCTCGGGATCTCTACTACTGGTTTAGGCCTTCGTTCCTCATGAGCCTTGCCTTGAGTAGCATTAGGCTTTTTACTACTCGGCTCAATCATTGGAACCCTTATTTTCCCTGTCGGGTCGCGACATAAGAATCAAAGGCAGCTCCCATTCCACTAGCTTGATCTTCTTCCAATTCAGCTCTGACTCCTTCTAGTTCACCAAACTTCTGTTTCAAACTAGCAATTTCATTAACTAGCTGAGAAATTGGAATATTGGAATCATTACTAAATTGAGCATCTCTAGGTATGTCTGGTTCACCATTATAATAAACCACGACATCCTCTGTTTCATCTTCAACTTCAAAGATGAATCCAGATGAGGTTTGTTTATCCCATCCATTTGCTTTAACGATCCTGAGGATTTTCTGGTTTCTATTCTCAGTGTTGTCGCCACCAGGGACGAGTTCACCGTTTTTAAATACCAGCCTCCCATTAGCGTTATGCATGATATATCCTAACTTGATGTATTCCTTAATATGATGACAATCACCAGCCCTGTGGCCAAGTTCGCCACAAGTATAACAATTCTCATTTCTCATATCTCGGGGCATCCGATTAGGCATTCTATCTTGTCGGGGATTATTTTGATTATTCCCCTGCCTGTTATTATTATTAACAACATCAATAATAATTTAGCAAGTTGTGCCATAAGTCCAGACTCAGATCCTGATTTGTCAACTGAAGACCTGGTGGACTTTATGTGCTTCATCATTACTGTGGCGTCATCTAATAACACTGACAACTTCTTTTCATACTCGTTGGGTTCTGTCTTAGCCCTTCCCAAGCTAGGCAGTAAATTACTACTGTCAGGACTTGATTTATTGGCTCTATTCAAGACAAAACTCGCTCTACCGCTGTAGCGTTGTGCTACCAACTCTGCGGCACTCATATACTCTCCAATTGTAAAAGGATCTTCCAATCGACGCACTCTATCAGTCTGGGTTTGACGAACTTCCCTAAAGACCTCTTGACTGAATTTGTCTTCAAGAGCCCTAAGGTAGCTATTACAAGCCTCCATGTTAGATATAAGTGCTGGGTCTGTCATCAACTTATTGACTTCTAGTTTAAACTTCCGATTATACTGAAGCAACTTATCCAATGAACCCAATGGTATAAACCTATAGTCCTCAACTATCGCATCAAGCGCAGCTTTAGACCCTTTGGTCACCGAGACCGCTTCAGGATAGCTTTCCTGTAAGGCCTTTTTGAAAGCCTTCCAGTCACCTCCCTTAGCTTCGTTCAATTCTTGCATTTCCTTCTTGGTGGATCTCTCCATCCAGTCCAGAGATATAAGAATCTTACTTTTGTCCTCAGTTATACCATATCTAAGGAAAATTTCTTCTACCTCCTCAAGCCAAGGTATCAATTTCTTTGGATTATCTCCATCGAAGATTGGCGCTACCTTTGACTTCTTAGGCAACTTTTCATTCATAATTTGTTTGAGTACTTCTTGAGGTATGTTCTCCGGCTGAGTACTCGCAGCAGTCGAACTCGGCTCGTCACTACTAGGCATGATTGATTGACTAGCAGTAATGAATTGATCAAATGAAAGTTCTTCTATCTGATCCAACAACTCAGGACTTGTTACAGGTCCTGCTTCGGGTGAAGATTCCAACTGCTGATTAACAGGAATTGAATTCTTCTTTTGAGGTCGCCTCCGAGTAGTCTCTTTGGCGTTTCTCCTTTCTCCTTGTGATCGGGGATACGGACGGAATAAGTATTCAGGAATTGTTTTAGGTTGATTCCCGACTGCTTCCAATCTATATTCTTTTCCTCTCGCAAGTGAATTGCGTGTGCGTCTGGGTGCAATTTCTACTGCTAGTGCAAATAAAAATCACTAAGACTTTTGGCTTTTTAATCAACTCCTGACTCGTTCAATTGACAGAAACAAATCTAGAGTCAACTAGTAGGTTTACTCGTGCGTCACACAAGTAAGTTTTGGAAATAAAATGAAATGTATAGGCCAACAGGCACCGATGTAAACTTGATAAGACAAGTAAAAGTTAATCTATTGATTTCGCAATAGAAATTCTTGTACAGATTTGATTCAACCTTTGCCCGTTGAATTTAGTTATTACTGAAACCCCCTGGAGCCTGACCAGGACTTGCCTACCATCGGCGTCCAACCTCTCACCAGCTTCGGCACCCAACCAACCAACAGACTGGTAGGTTACCGCAGCATAATCGGTGTCGCTGGCCACCCTGCAAAACTAGCGGGATATTTTCTTTCAGCGGCTACAATCTCAAAGAAGCTGCTCCAGATCCTTTCTCACATATGCATGCGCAAGAAAGACTGCTGCTAGCAACAGCAGAGCTTTGAACGCTATAGCTCGCTGCTCTCTTAACTGAAACCTCACTCACCGTCCCTATCGGAGGACTTCAACCAACTTCCGAAAGAGCCGCTCTGAGGCTCGTCTCTATTTTCTTAAAAGGTATTTTGGCTATAGTAATTGGTACTGCAGGACTTTTCTCGACCTTACCCGTGACGAGATACCTTTTAAATCTTCTCTGCAGGCCCGTCACTTCCAGCGGCTGAATGGTTCTACCACTCGTCGAGAACTCGCCGCGGCTATTATGCGATCTTTATAATTATGGCATCTAAAAAGCGCTAAATGATAATTTAGGTCTTCCAGATATCATAATCATTATTCCCTTTATCTCCTGATATCACTCAGGGCCTGACTATCAGTTCTCCTTATTAACATAATTCAGTTATGTATAATTCAGGTCTGAACAAGGTGTTCCTTTTAGCATAGGTCTCTACTATCTTCACTGATGTACTGATACCATCTAATTAACTAAATAGATCAATACTCTTCAGATACGATTCGTAAAGTCGAACCTGGAACGGTTCATTTTGTCTTACTCAGGAGGTCTGGATCCCCTTCACCGACTGTGGTGACACCGATTATATTTATATTAATACAGGACTAGGTTCCCTTATCTTAATTGAGGTCTGATTTTAATAGAAGCTCAGGTCTGATTTCTGCTCAGATTTCAGATTTAGATTAATCTTAGATTTCGCTACTAGCCAACGCTGCTAGCGCACGGAATGTCTCTTGTCTAGGTCTCTCCGCCTCGTTGCAAAGATCTTTTTCAAGGTGAATAAACTAAATTAGTCCTTATTTCTATATGCTCAGGCTATCTGGCCACTGAGCAATACTGATCTAAATCCCCATACTGCTGCAACCCGCGTATGATGTTTAAATAGGCGTCTGGGCGGATCCCGAGGCCATACTGTCTTAAACTGTCTCATACTGAGAGTTGGTTACTCTCAGGTCTATAATCTTTTTCAGCTCAGTCCTGAACAGTTGATCTACTGAGCAGCCGGTCATGTGCCTCCGCGCTATTATTTAGATCTAATTTCTTTGTTCATGTCTGAATTTCTTAATGAAATCTTTCTGCTTTATTCATTGTTTCAAAGATATATGCCTGACACTGTGCGTGCATTTAATGCTTTCGAATAAAGATGTATGGTATATATCATCCTCCTGACATCTAGAGGATCTATTTTATCAAAGAAATAAAAAGTAAAATGAGACATGTATATTTTCCCGTCATCTATGTTGATCCATGAGGTCACTGACATCATGCCAAGAACGAGCGTGAATCCTGTCGACTAAGTCCTCCTCTAGAGGTCATAGTATTTTCGTATGGAAACAACAAAATTTCAAAC
This sequence comes from Dendrothele bispora CBS 962.96, assembly GCA_004369135.1. NCBI lineage: Eukaryota > Fungi > Basidiomycota > Agaricomycetes > Agaricales > Dendrothele > Dendrothele bispora. The sequence goes on from ML179553.1 coordinate 57,985, forward strand.
AAATTGGTCTTTCAGCCGAGGCCTTCTCATGCTCTAAAACATATATGAGTTAAAGAGGCGAGTTATCATATTTAAAGCAACCACTAATGAAACACGGAAAAGTCTTCAATTTAACCAATTGAGACTTGACAGCCAACTTAGTCACCAAAGCGGAGCTTTCGGTAAGCGTGACCAGTCGTTCATTATATCAGAAAAGCGGAGCTTTCGGTAATCTAATATAACGCCCTTCTATGAAATAATTCACAAAAGAAGTAACCAATATATAAACAAAGCGGAGCTTTCGGTAAGTCTATATAAAGTTCATCATGTTCGGGGACAAAGCGGAGCTTTCGGTAAGTCTGAACATAACGCCCCAATAGTAGAAGCTATGGAAATGAAGGTGTTGGCTTAGTTAGTGTAATGTAAGTGAACTCACATATCTGAAGTGTAAATGAAAACACATAAACAGATCTGAATCTATAGACAACTATATAACTCAGCACTGATCTTATAAGTTGAGGTCTGAACTAATTTTGAAACGAAGTGACAACAAAACACACAAACGACGTTTTCCTAAGACAGAGGCTTGGGGTCTGAGCGAGCGTATGTGATGTATAACTCCTAATCAAATCATAAGTAACCACATAACCGAAACTCTAACGAAATAAAAATCTCACTAGAATAACAACTATATAACTATAGATGATATGAGTCGGTGTGTCGGGTATAGATATAGTCAACATCACGTGACGTGAAATAGACCTCGGGTGGCGC
>ML179553.1:59287-77166 GCA_004369135.1 Dendrothele bispora CBS 962.96
CATATGTGCGTTCAAGTCCATATTCGTATGTAAAATATTAGGTTAAGTTGAATCAACCTTTTGGGTCGGATTTTGCTACGTGTTGGTGTTGAACCGGCCCTGGCTATCCGCTACTACTGTATGACTCCACCCATGATAAAGCACCATTTTTCCGTGCATCCGGTATGACTCCATCGGATCACTTCAAAATCAGTTCTTATGATTGGCTAGTTGATGCCACCATGCATCCGTTTTCTACGTGTCTATCTTTTCCTCCTACGTGTCCAGTGTTTATCAGTCACGGAGGCAAAATTACTGCCCCTGTTTCTGTCGGATTTTGCTGTATCCGTTATCAGAACTTCCCGTGAATGCCTTTAGTTACCAATTAGACCTAGACGTTGGTCCGGTCAGATGGCAATAGCTATCCGTCACTCTGTTATGTCCGATTTAAGCCTACAAGCTTTTTCTCGCTAAGTCCGATATTGGACCTTGTAGCCAACAAGCCCAATGTTCAAGTTTTCCTTCTTCCCTTGGATATAACTAGAGTTATCCTATAGCTAGTAAGATCTGACTGTATCTTAATAGACTTTGTGCAGCATATTATTGAACAGATGCATACCCGTCAACATAGGACACAGTAGCTTGATAGACTTGTTAATCCTACTGCAGCCACAATTCCCTGGTTGAATAAGTACGACTTGGGTAAGGTCAGATTTTATCTGTGCACCTCTATAGGACTTTCATTACTCAGTAATTATACTAAGCTCCAGTACATATAGCTCTAGTTTTTGGTTAACAGCTTGGGAACAGCTATAACCCTCAGTTTCCCTCAGAATCCAGGCTCAAAACTATGTTATTAACATAATTAATATCGGATTTCGAGCCTAGAACCGTAAAAATGGCTCGTCAACGGTACGGTTCAACCCGTATTTCACCGTACCGTATTTACCGTATACGGTCGTATTACAGTCGGACCTTTTTTAAGACCTCCAAAAGTGATTTTTCTTCTCAAATTGGATAGTTCGAGAGTAGTTAAGAAATTTTTGACCCTTTCAGTTCATTTTTTCTCACCAGCTCTCCTATTCTATTGAAAACAACCTCACTCGGCAGCTTATCTTTTGATAAGATAAAGGTAAACCACTGTAAATTGTTAAAAATCAATGCCTATTCTTAGCCTGTGTTGCTCTATGGAAATTTTTGAGTGCTTTGGGGTCATCACGCATCACTTTAGGCACTTTTAATTGCCTATAATAGTATACAAGGCTTGTTTACACATACGACCGTATATGCCGTATACGGGACGGGTACAACCCGTAACCGTACCGTCTTGACTTTCAGGAAAAAAAATACGGTTACGGTTACGGTAAGTCCGTAATTTTTACGACCTGTATCAAATACGGTCGTACCCTGGGCCATATACGGGTACGGTGCCATGCCCTAGACCTGAAAGGACTACTATAAATGAACTACAACAAAGAAACAAAATAAAACGAGGCTTAAAAGTTTAAAAAATCACTATCATACAAGTATGCACGGAGTGTTGACAATGACTAGTGTTGAGACATTGGACTCTGACTCTGAGAAATCAGCAACAGACAGCACATGACTGGAGTCGCGTCGCACGACGCGGTAAATTGCAGAGCACTACAACTGATATAGCAATGGGCTGTGTGGCTGAGTATAGTAGATATCAATATATCAACAATAAGATCACTCTAAAAATAAAGCAATCTCAAAGCCAATACACCAATGGATACTAATCTAATCCTCAATATGTAGTGTATGCGAGCGAGTCTGGGGTTCGGAGACAGAATCCTTTTGCAGCAAACACACAAAACAACAGTGAAGCAAAGTTTTAATCAAGTCTGGAGTTGAATATTCTAGTCACGACTCAATATATCAACAGATATCTAGGTCTAGACAAATACACAAAAGTAAATGTGAAGTCTATACACTCAAGTGAATGTAAATGTGATTGATTCGGTTGTGGGAGTAAAGGTATCGAAGATGATAACCCCGCAATACAAGTCTGAATGGCTTTCGAGGCGAAACAGGGACTTGTACTACTTGAAATATATCTGAATGGCTTTCGAGGCGAAACAAATATATAACCAATGAAGAAAACACTTAATAAAGTATCTCCCCGCAATATAATCTAATGGCTTTCGAGGCGAAAAGACTATATTACTTGCTGACCAGTGCAAATGGCTTTCGAGGCGAAACCACTGATTCAACCGACAGTCCAGAGTTAACCAATTTAACTTCTGAAAAGGCACAAAGTTATCACCAACAAAATTTATACTATTGAGCGGAGAAATGTGTATCTACAAATCTCGTACTCTTCCGGAGCCGACTTTCAGGTTAAGCAAGCTTTTAAACAACAAAGGTATGCCTTTATGATACTGGAGATCTCCTCCTGAATCAGCTGTCCTAAGTGCGAGCAAGAACCATACTACAGTCACTGGAGTACTTGGTTGTATCTACTGTCCTTTTATATGTACAGAGTAAAATGAAAAATAAAGAAACTATTTTATCTAGGAGATCTACAGTCCCTCCTACTATATATGGTATGTAGAAATAAGCTTTCGTAATTTATGTGCGTGTCACAGTCCGTATATAGAAACTTTGTTACTTATTTCGTCTTTCTAAATTAATTCTTTTAAGTCTGTACTTGTTTCTTTAATCTAGATTTATTGTCGCGCCTCCGTGTACTGGCCGACGAGTCATCTACATTGACAAGTCCTGACTCGATCTTTCTAATGTCTGGACTCTCATTGGTTGAGAGTCATACTCTGTCAAATTCTGTCATACCGGAGCCCTAGACGGGTCTGCGGATAAATTTGTAGTATGCGCCCATCGTCGTCATACCCCTAATTCTAGTCATAGCGAGTCACCGGTCTATCGGACTCCTATATTTTATTCCAATTAAATCAAATAAGTGGAACAGCTTCTGGAAAACGGCACTCCGCCTCTCTAGATCTATCCTCTGTAAGGCACGCGATCGTCGCAACCGATCATCGCTCTAGATTCTAATTAGATTTAGACTTTAGACTTGACTTTAGTCTGGACTCGAAGATAATTTTAGTCTGGAGTTAATTCTATTCCCTTTGGATCAGGACATAATTATATTTATATTAGCCACAGTGGTGTCAGCCACTTCTAAGGCTTGTGACGGATACATCCGCGGGTGACCTGTATCCGGACCGGCCGGTTTTTCAGTTTTCAAAATTGAAACCTGTATCCGGTTGATTTCTGGGCCGGATAACCGGTATCTGCAGCATCTGACCGGCCGGTTACCTGAAACTGGCAGGTACCTGCAGGTAAACATATGTTTGGAATGGATTGAGTTCTATATTAAGGATAAAAATCATAATTCCCAAACAACTGAGTCTAGTAATGGCTATATGTATTGTATAACATCATTTAATAAACCAATATTCAAGTTTTTTAATAAGGTTTGGTTAGATTTCTTCATATCTTGGAAAAAAGATCACCAATTAATATGTGTTATATCTCATTCTAAAGGTAATTTACAATCACACATTTTTCATTTCTAGAAGTAGTCACAGAGATGCCTTCTTGATTAATTATTAGATCCCTCAGGAATTGTGCCACCAGATATTTACAAAGAAAGGATTACTTGGAAAAATATGGGACATAGGCCATTGTGTAAATATTGATAATTACACCAAATTTCATTTATAGACATTGTCTTATAACTCAATATATAAAGCTAGAGAAAAGAGAATTGCCCAGAAGTGAGTAAAAATGGTCATTAATAAATAAGTATACATTGATCACATATTCAATTAGAAATTTTGTGCTGAAAAAAGTGAATTTTCATTGTTAGAAAGTGAAATTTATAGTTACCAGATACACTAGGTACCTGCCGGTTTTTGTGATTCCTCCAAAATCTAAACTGGTATCCGGCTAGTATCTGTATCTGCGGATCCGGATACTTAAAATTACCGGAACCGGCAGGTTAATCCGGAAAAACCGGTATCCGTCACAAGCCTTACATATCTATGGACCATATTGTAGACTTACCCCGTTCTAATGGTTATGATTGCATACTCGTGGTAGTATGTCGGCTAACCAAGCAAGCGGTCTTTATTCCATGCAACAAAGTCGACACAGCGGAAGACCTAGCAAGACAATTTGTAAAACACGTCTTCAGCAAACATGGGCTGCCAGTCGACATAGTTTCGGATCGAGGTACAACGTTCGTATCCAAGTTTTGGCAATCCCTTTGTAAAATTTTGGATGTCCGATCAAAGTTGTCAACGGCCTATCACCCCGAGACCGACGGACAGACAGAACGAACGAACCAAACCTTGGAACAGTATCTGAGATTGTTCGTGAACTACGACCAAAATGATTGGGAGAGCTTGCTGCCTCTGGCCGAGTTCACTTACAATAACACTACCCACTCAGCCACTAACACCACCCCTTTTTTCGCTAATAAAGGATATCATCCCCGACTCACGCTCACAATGAGAAATGTCAAAAGCCACACGGCTCAGATGGTCGCCCAAGACCTATCCCAACTTCAAGAATACTTAAAAAATCAAATCTCCGACATCAACGAGCGAACGAAGAAATATGCTAATAAAAAACGCGAATTCAAACCACAAGACTGGAGCGAGGGGAGCTTAGTGTGGTTGAACACCGAGAATATCAAAACCAAAAGACCTAGCAAGAAGTTAGACTACAAGAGGATCGGTCCACTAAAAATCCTCAAGAAAGTATCCACTCATGCCTACAAACTAGCCTTACCTAGATCCATACAAGGACTACACGATGTGTTCCATGTAGATCTACTTTCGCCCTATCACCAAAACACTATCCCAAATCGAAAGCAACCCCCCCCTCCTCCAGTTGAGGTCGATCTAGAACAAGAATACGAGGTGGAGGAGATTTTGGACTCACGGATATATCGAGGACACGTCCAGTTCCTGGTTAGATGGAAAGGATACGGTCCCGAGGAGGACACCTGGGAGCCGTTGGGAAACCTCGGAAGGGCTAAAGAGTCGATCCTTGAATTTTCCAGGCAACACCCTAACAAACCAGGAAATTTAACAAATGCCGAAGCAAGGTCTTTCAAGAACAAAGGGGAATCTCGGAATGGGGCACAGTCGCAACCAATTAGAAGGTCGCCACGGTCTTTATTGCAATAGTTTCTAATACAGAGGCTAGTGTAATGGACTGAGTAGGGTGATCATTCTGAAAAAACCGATTCTAGAGGCTAGGGAGAAACAGATGGAAAACTATTAGACTTGGAGAAAGAAACATCGCAAAAAATTGGAAAACCCAACTCACCATTTAACACCGACGCTTAGCAACAATCTCTCCGTCCTCCAAGTCCGAACGCACACGTTTGAGGCCACGACCATTCATATCTGTGGGAGTATTGGGAGGCGTGAAGCTAGGACGGGAGGAACCCCTTCGAGACTCCGGATAAGGAAGACGGGTACGTTCGAGGGTAACGTGAAACTGCGGAAGAGTAACCTGCGGAGGGATGTTTGAAAGAAGGAAGCGTTCGTTTTGGCTACGGTCGCGCTCCTCCCCAGTAAAGCGTCGAGAGGTAGCTTCGATGCGGCGCAGAAAAGATTGCAAGGTTTCCATTCTAGTAACCAAGGATTCAAGCGACTCCAGAGCTGCCTCTCTCTCCTCACCATGAACGCGAATCGTGGCTTCATACACACGAGTAAACATCCCATCAAGAATTTCGTACAAACTCGAAAAGGCTTGAGTGGGATTGCCACGATACGCTAGGAGAGCAAAGGAGGCCAACTCGATGAGTCATTGACCTAGGCGATCTAATAAACCTTCTCTAAGTAACTGAAGTAACAAAATAGGAAAGGAATCGCTCACCCTGTATGGTTGTCACTCCGTTAAGTTGTTGACGAAGGAAACCTAATTGTCTAATCACGGGTTACTAAGTGAAAAGGACAAGAGGAGTCACACTTACCAATCCTGGGCGTTGCATCGTTCGCGATAGCCCTGGAGGATTTCTCCGAGGGAAGCAGATCAAGGGCCTGGCGGATCGGCGACCATGGACCCGATGTAGGGAGGGGGGGGGTCCTTGTGGGGTCGGAAAAAAATTTTGTGACTTCATTACAAAGTAGCTTCAAATTGGACAGAGATGATGGATACTTGTAAAAATTCAATCTTTCGCACCAATACTGTTCATTTATTACTTACACTGATAGTCTCATAGAGATTACAATGTCATATTACTTATATTAAGACCAAGAAGGACTTTACAGTCTCAAAAAACTATGTCTAAAGTAATTTCAATGAACCGGAAAAAATCAAGTGATGGACAAGGATCTCCAAAAATGCATGACAACTGATATTGTAGTAGCACTTATCTGTAATCTACATCTTATCTTAATCTAATCTCCGCACACGTGATCTTAGATAGTCCATATAAGGCAGGAAGGGGGGGGGAGGGGGTCATGGTGGCCTCGAAAAAAAATTATGTGACCCCGGGTACTTCTTCGCCGATCCGCCAGGCCCTTGAAGCAGATGCAACTTCAGTTTGAGGGACCCCCTCCAAATTACTGGGGGAAGTCGTCGAGGAACTTTGAGAAGGGCTGTGGAAGGAAATAAGCATAAGTATTAATGCCCAATGGGATGGGAACAGACCTTGAAAGCCGAGCGATAGCCGGAGTTCCAGAACATCCGGTGACCGCTCCAGTTTCCATGCAGGAAATAGGTGTAGAGTGATTGGGGCAACGATGGGCATTTGGGGACATGTAAAAGGATAGCTGGTTGGATTTTTACGAGCCAGAAGGCTATCTCTTTATACGAGCTCGACCTCTCTTTTGTGTGACTTGTCCTCATTAACCAAACGGTCTACTCGAATATTCCTCAAAGCAAATTTGGAGAAATTGGACTCTTGAATATTCTACCGACACCCTCGAGGGCTCGGGTCTGAACGGGGGGTACTGTTACAAATCGTAACCCTCCCAACCAGGCAACCCGCTCGGCACCGCAACTTATTCAATGCCTCAAACGTCGGGGAACAGCATCCCAATTCATTTAATTTAACTTGTCAAACACTGCCATTTTTTACTTTCTGACTCGGTGACTTAAATATCTTTTATGACTACTTACTGACTCTTTCGAATGACTGATAATGACTAGTACTACTAGTATATAAGCTGAACATGTACTCTAGATAGCCCCAGCGTTAATATTTTACTCAACCGTATCAAGTTCTCAAGATTGTCAAGAACACTTATTGGTTACTACCGATAATTGTTCCCGCAACCATCAATTCAGCCACTAATTGACTTCAAGTCAATTCAACTTTCCAAGTACCAACGCGTCGAGCCGGCACGTCAATGCCAACCAATTAACCCAAGATATTGAATATCCCCGCCGGTAGCTAGTCTACTTTGTCGGTTTCTACTCGCAGAACCGTATCGATTACTCTGCGACTCCAAGAGATCGTCACAACATAGCTCAAGTCTATTTCAACCTTATCGTTGATTGACTAAGTATTAACTACTACTTATTATACTAATAATAGTCAACTAGGAATCAGTTGGATACGCATTCTAACAGTTTTCCAACGAAAATCCTCCCTAAATTCCTTGAAATTGTCTATCAATTTCCGGATATTTACCACAAGGTCCTTTTCAGTTTCCTTTTCCTTTTCCTCCAACTTCTCTTCTATCTTCTCAATGCGTCCAGCTACTGCTCGGACGGCTTTACCCATTTCTTCTTCCCTGTTTATGATTTTGGTGCATCTAAAGCACATTTTGTTGGGAAGTGAAGGTGGTGGCACATAAGCTGGTGCCTGAATCCTTTCAGATAATGGTAATAATGGTGGTGCATCTTGGATGCGTGATCGAAGATTTTGACCCTTGAAATTATTGGCTAGTTGCCGTAGTCGATTTCTTTCTTCCTCGTGGTGTTGAGCACATGCTTCGAGGTATTCTGGGTCAGCGAGATTAATTGGAGCCTTGTAGTGAGGTTGTTTGTCCTTGCCAGGGGGTCGGCATATGTCTTTAAAACGCATGGGGTTGTAGGATATTGTGTCACGTTGCCCTGATATTTTATTAGTGGCAGCGATGTGGGCTTAATCGAGCCGTCTCCTCTTGGCGAGCTATTTCAGCACGTGCCTCCTCTATATATTTGGTTGGCATCGCCTCGGATATAAGCAAGTGGCTCGTAAAACCATAGGTTGTTTGCATACCTATCGGCATACTGGAGAGGGTTCTCAATTGAGTCCCAGAGGTTGGTTGTGCCTTTGACTACTCCAGCATAAGTGTTGTGTGGAGCAGGAATATTAGAGGCAGCAAGAGATGAGGTGAATTTAACAGCTGATGTGTAAGACATGATCTGTGTAACATGAATGTGCATTTCCCATAAGCATCCTGCATAAATGGAGTGCGAGAATGGTTGGTGGAAATGTCGTCATGGTAGAGTTGGCTTCGGTACTGCTCTCTCTCAACAGCCCGGTAGGTGATGTGGAATTCAGATCTCCTAGGTGGTTCCGCCACCTGGCATGGGGGTTTTCGAAGTCATATTACACAACTTCTACGTCCGCGTGTTACCACTGAATTAACAGGGTTGTACACTTGTGCTTATGTCTTATAATGACAAATCAGCAGCAAACGGTCTTTTACACGGCGACGGCCAGTTTGATCCACATGAAAGGATACACACAAAGAAACATCAAGCATAGTGCCAACGTCTCAATAGTGTCACAATCAACTACCCATCTTGCCAGATGGTGTGAATCGAAGTTTCACAATCCACCTTAACCATCTTTTCAGTATGGTGTGAATTGCTACCATTTGCCCCTATGGCCCGGGGTTGCCTTGTCAGGCAAGGGATAAAACATGACGTTTCCAACACAACCTAAATAGAATATAAAAGAAAGAAGCCACCAAGAACACCAAGGGTGTTGGGGGCGTAACACAGTCTTATTCAAATGTTACAAACTAAGCCAGCTACTCACTTTGTGGGTTAAACTTGAGAACACAAGGGATCAGCAAGAAAAAGAGGTATTGAGAGTTGAGAGTGGAGATAAGAGTGCTTAGAGAGTGCTTGTAGGCAAGTAGTCTGTGGTTCAACAAAGGTGAATAAGACTGAGGTCTACTCCTCAGTAAGTACCTACTTATATACACTTGAGCATCTACCTAATTAGGAAAGTGTGACCTGTTCTCGGTCACAAACTACTAATGCATGTGTTAATCTAAGTGACCAATAGCATAAAGACCTTTAGATCATGTGTGGGAATACGTAGTATCGGATATACAGTACTTATGTCTAGAACATAGTCTGGATCCTGGACTAAGGTAAATAAGATAGAACCAAGGTAAACCGAGGTAGAACTATATGTTATCCAAGGTAAATATATGTGGCCCGAGGTGGGTTCTAGAGTGATCGTATGATTGTAGAAATGAAAATGTGGCTACTGTAAGTATGTGAATATGTACACTACTTGTGAGGCTGATAGTAAATAAAAGTAAATAACCCCTATTTCTATATGTTTTGTGACACCGTGTTCTATACTATACAACTGCCATCTCTGGTGAGTATTTCTCGTTCCTTACCATGTACATTTATTAACTTTTGCTATTTTATATCATCTGGATGTAGGTATCGGTACGTTGATGGATGGAGAATATATCACCGCCGTCTCTAGTGAGTATCCCTCGTTCCCTACCACGCACCTTCATTGACTTTGCTATTCAGTATAGTTTTATTTCCTTTGAATGTAGATGTTGATACGTTGATGGATGGAGACTGTTATGAGACTAGAGCATTGCTAAATAGCTTGCGAGTATACATGTACCAGCATATAGCTTATTCAATATATATATCGTGCTCGTTGGCCTTCTCTATAGTGCATTTTTTAAGTTCATTTTGAGGGAGATTCCACTGCTATCAGGCCTTGGAACTATGAGAGACACTAATTACCAGTAATGGATTCGTAATTTCGAGAGGGGGCTATAGAATTTGCAGTAATTATTGGTAACCCTCGGAACCAGCTAATGGTCATAATTGTTTGTAATTTCTGATCATTAGCTGTCATTCTCTGTCATTATCTCAGGGCAGTTTTCCTGATGCATTCAGTCCATCTGTATCAGTCTACATTGTTTGTATATGTCCTTAAAAACAGTAATGAAAACCAATTAAGTACCAATTATTAATGGGTTAGCAACCCATTACCCCACTTGAGTAATTGTAATGATAATTTTAATGGAATAAAATCAATTAAATGGGTAATTAATTGCTGAGTTGAAGCCTTACTATGAGTCATCCCTGTGGCTGCTGCTCACCACCCTTGCAATGGCACAGCTATTAGGGTGAGTCATCTTAGATTCACTGTTGAAAAGCAGGTTCATGTATGATTTTTCCCAACAAAACCATCAGACTGCGGAAGGAATTCTAAAATTCGACAACAGAAAATATTTATTGTTTTTAAATTATATATTTATGTATTTTTAAATTATATAATAAGTGAATCTACGTAGTTGAGAAGCTTAGAGAAAACATGAGAGAAGTTCGAAGAAACACAAGGAAGTGCGAAGTGGACTCGATGTCACATCACACTGAAATCTGCAAAACCAAATGGAGTGCGGGAATTGGCATCCTTAAATGTTCGAAGAGATGAAAGTTGCGAAAATTGCACCTGGTCACATGTCACACTAAAAGGTGCGAAATCCTCAAGGCTCAAGAGAGTGGCGAAAACGAGCCAAAAAAGGGTAAAGTAGCGGAATTTAATTCTGTCTGCTTTCATGCAGCATACCTCCCCTACCCTAGTTAAAACCCTACTTTCACCCCTACTATTAAAAAAAATGGGCCATTGCTTGCGCATGGCAAGTACGAGGCCGTAAACTGTGCAAGGTAACGATGAGATAAGATTTTCAGTATATCTCAAGCACATTATCTCATCAAAAAATTCAAGTTCTCTCAACTCTTGTTGATAACCATTTGCTCATGATAATATCAGAGTTGAAATCTTCGAAAATTGATGTGCCAGCTGCAAAAATTCTGTCATGATCTTTGATGTTTTGCAGTCCGCAGTGCAGGGAGGTGCTGGTCAAGGCAATCATCAACAGGCAAGTTGATGGAAGACACGTGTTACCGCACACGGCAATGCGGCAGCGGTGCGGAACTTCCCGAGCTTGCGTCCCCGACTCTGACTGAATAGGAGGAGGAGGACTGGAGACATGGAATGGTTCCCCAACTCTCGAAGAGAGGAGGGCCTTGTGCCTCCGTTAGCACCAAACAGTTCCCACGGCCAGACAGTTGCTAGTTTTTCTCATGCCATCATACCGGACCGAATAAATCCCCTTCCGAGGTTTTCATTTGGTTGTCTCGTATTCCAAGGGCCCGGCGGATCGGCGAAGAAGTACCCGGGGTCACATAATTTTTTTTCGAGGCCACCATGACCCCCTCCCCCCCCCTTCCTGCCTTATATGGACTATCTAAGATCACGTGTGCGGAGATTAGATTAAGATAAGACGTAGATTACAGATAAGTGCTACTACAATATCAGTTGTCATGCATTTTTGGAGATCCTTGTCCATCACTTGATTTTTTCCGGTTCATTGAAATTACTTTAGACATAGTTTTTTGAGACTGTAAAGTCCTTCTTGGTCTTAATATAAGTAATATGACATTGTAATCTCTATGAGACTATCAGTGTAAGTAATAAATGAACAGTATTGGTGCGAAAGATTGAATTTTTACAAGTATCCATCATCTCTGTCCAATTTGAAGCTACTTTGTAATGAAGTCACAAAATTTTTTTCCGACCCCACAAGGACCCCCCCCCTCCCTACATCGGGTCCATGGTCGCCGATCCGCCAGGCCCTTGTCGTATTCGGTCTCGTAGTACTCGCAGTTCAATGTTCAACATTCAACTCTTACATGTAACCAATCCTCTTAGATTCTTTATTTTTCCTGAGGGCGCATTGATACTATCTGAGAGGGGGAAGCTGCGCAAACGGGGAAGCTGCGCATTTCTTGAATATCACTTGATATAGATAGCTTGGGATGGCACTGGGGGTTGATAGTCACAGTACAATACAGTGTTTCTTTGCATATGAGAGTGCACTCATGTAGCTATAGCCCCTGCTGAGATATCGGTCCGAGAAGGTGCCTTTTTGGGAAATCACGTGATTTTCTTAAGTCATCAGAAGTGCACGCTCGCATTGTCTCGGCCTGGTTGAGCATCCATTCCATCGTTTGGCTCCCTCTTGGGCTCGTTCTACTCCTGGCAGCTCTGGCTTCAAGGTCGACTCTCAATACTCACAAAAAATTTTCTTTATCCTGCTTAGTATTGACTTCCTTGGTTGTTTCCAGCTGTTTTCGACATAGTCAGCTCACCAGATTGTCAAGGACACCCTGAAGTCAAACATCTCCTGCACAGAACAACCTTTTACTTATGCAATATACCTACCTTACACCTTCCTATGGCGAAGCTTTGAGAATTTTAGTAGGAGCTATGTAGCTTCTTCAATGGTCCCAGGATACTCCAAGTTCAAAAGTACTGAAGGTCTGGCCAAATATTATTTGTGTCTTGGTTCGCAATGAAATAGGCTTGATGGAGGGATCAGGTATGCTCTATATACATTACTCTTTGACACTATTCTCACTTTTGAGCAGTTCTGCTCCATAACCATGTTTTCGAGGCTCTGAACAGGTTGCATGGAGTCACTCTGAGGCAATAATCACAATCTTTTCTTACACCTGTGTAACAGCCTCATCTTTATTTGAAACTCAATATATGTTCATTATTACTCATTCTGACCTCTCAGACCCTGGAAGCCTTCACCTTGTCATAACTCCCTTGCACTTTGTACACACGAGAAAATATTACCGAGTAATGATATGGAGCAATTGAGTGACCTGGGAAGCATCAATTCTTGTCCCAGATACCTTGGTAGTACCCTCAGTCATCCAGAGAGGGTTTTGTTGAAGCAATGATACACTGTCGATGTTCTTGGATGTCGGACGAGTCCAGTTCCCACGATTGCGCAGCTTCCCAGTTTTAGCCGAAATCGCACGCGCAGTAGAAAAATATTCATTGGTGTTGTTCAACACACCATAAAATCACCAATACCTATTAAGTAGTGGCCAAGATGCTAGGTTACAGGATGGTAAAATTTTTATGTAGAGTGTCGTCTGTCTTGAGGTACGGACCAAAAACTCTAAGCTGCGCAACTTCCCCGTAACAAATAGTATGTACCATCTGATACTTCCGCACTGTTCTTCGTACTGAAAATTAAGCTGTCCGTACCAAGTGAATATTGTATACGTACTATACTATGTCAAGAAATTTGCGTTCAAGACCGAGAGTCGGGGACTGCGAACGCGCATGCGGAGCGTTACTGGATTGCTTCCGCCCTCTTCCGGTGTTCTTTGGGCAAATCTAACGCACACCACAGTGGATAACTCAAATTTAGAAGTTCATATGACCTTTGAATTTAAAACGGGGCCGTCTCATCCGGGAAATTTTGGGAAAGACCTTCCACGCCACTCAAATCCCCTATTCCGACCGACTTATTACACGTTGCCAAAGCCCTCACTTCTTTGAAAGGATTTTGATTCGTTTTGTCTATATGCCGGGAATTTTCTCTACATTTTGACAGTAATTTTATTTTCCAATTTCTTTGGAATCATTTCACGTTGTTTCATCCGTATGCCGGTGTTCTGCCTTTACGCTGGTAATTTTTTTCCCCTAGCATTACAACTTGTTGTTTCATCATGCCGGTAACTCGTTTCATCTATAAGTACGCTGGTTATTCTTTTTCTATGGTGGATAAGAAATGTTGGGCTTTGGTCCTTGGTCCTATCAATGCTATCATTTAAAAAAATATACAATTTGATTCCTAGTGCTCAAAAACCCTTCCCTAATTTATTACACAAATGTTGAGGGTGTCGGGCAATGTCCAAGCAAAGACAAGGAAATGTAATCACTCCTGTCACAGTGCATTCATGCTGGTAGTTTTCCATTCATTCAATACTTCACCTTCGAGTCCCCGATCCACCACTTCTAATTTGGTCCAAACAACAATATAAGTAACTATTATCTTTGGTTCCAAGTCAAAGTCTTGGTGTCTGTCAACATCTTCACTGAGAACTAATGCCTGTTGCAGAGATTGTGTGACAAACTTGAGATTTATTTGTATTATTCCACTTGAACATCATTGAGTCAGCTTTAGATCTGGGACTCAGCATGGAATAACTTGTAGATGTAAATTACCTTAGAAAAATCACAAAGGCTAAAGCTCATATGTACATGGGAAATATAAATATGTTCAATTTTTGGGTGAATTACATTTCCGTGTCAATGGCGGCCATTACATATATCATACCACCATAGTAGTCAATTACACATCAGGGTCCCAGCCCGTTGGAACAGCTGGACAACCAGTAGGGTCAAGGCAGAAAGGGCCCACTCTACCAGCAAGATGTCGACAGTAAATTCAAGTTGTTTTTCCCCCTTTGAAAGTTATTTCGTCTGTAAGCCAATAACTTTTTTGTATATGTCAGCAGTGATTTTGTGTATGTACAACAATGAACATCGACTCATCGAGTGTTTATGTTCTGAGTTGGTTCTGAGTAAAACATCGGGTATAAACATGTGTAATGAGCACTAGGGACTTCTATCTTCTGTTTCTTTGGAGTCGGGGATGCTGCGCCAGCAGCGTTAAGATAAACCTGTCTGAAATAAGAACGGAGGTTTCCAAATGGGCTAACGCACGACCGGCTAGGAGACTTGGGTTAGTAAAGACGAGTCCTCCTAAATTCGGCCTCGTAATGCCCTAGTAACCCATTTTCGATGATAAAATTATCCATGATTGAGATCACTTACCATATGGATCAAACACTTATCACTCTCAGGCGGCTCTGTTACCCTAAACTCAACAGACCTAAACCCCTTCACACCTCCCCTAATCGATATCGCCTGTCTCCAAACCACCTTCGACTCTCTCGCTATCCGCGCCGCAATCAAAATCGTCCTGAAATTCACTTCCGCTCCTGCCTGGGACGACTACATCCTTGGTCCCTTCACAGATCTCGCTCACACATTGGAACCTGGCAGTAGTGACCCAGACGAGTTAAACAAACTTTTAGACGAATACATCCGAAATACTACAACGACAACTGAACATGTGGTAGGAACAGCTAGTATGTCTGTTAGAAATGCATCTTTCGGAGTCATTCATCTGGATTTGTTGGTTAAAGAAGTGGAAGGGCTGAGGATTGTTGATGCGTCGATTTTGGTGAGTTCAATGATTCAACTGGTTTTTTTCTTTTTTAATTTCTTAGCTGTGTCAATAATGGAATGTACTAATTCATGAATCTTCTTGAAGCCTTATGTACCTAGTGCACATACAAGGCTCCTGTGTATATCATTACGGAGCGCGCCACAGACTTGGTTAAGACTCGATGGATCTCAAAATTGTATGAAATTTTTTAAAGTATGGGCAAGGCTGGGTCTAATGGGTAGAAAGTAAAGTTTGATTCAAGTTTGTATACATGATTCTTTTTATTCCGAGGCTATGGGTAGTATGTCTCTGTAAAACAATGGTTAAAAGACAATGAAGGTACCTTTTCATCCAGCGATTCTTGAGTATAAACCGTCAAACATATGGTCTGAATCATCCGGAAAGAATGAACATAATTGAAGATAGTACTGCAAAAGGGACGAATGACCATCTCTAATACGATACAACGGGTAGTACTGGTCTGGGAGTCTGGAAATCTGTGGTAGGTACGGTCATACACTTTGGAATACTTTGGAGATTTATCAAAAAACTCCTTGGTCGTAGCAGTAAAATTGTGATTGTGGCCATGTCCGACACCATGTCCATCACCGTTTTGAACAGGTAGAAACATCGACGATCTGCTTGTCAGTCATTGTGAATTGTTAGAGTGACGAATGAGAAGAACTAATGAGACGAATGATCAGGATACTGTGGATGGGACGAACAAAACCTGTATTTATACCACTAGCAGATGAGTGGCTCGAGCATCAGACACTCATAGAGTGATAGACATCACTCCTGAATCCTGATTTAGCAGCTGAGCAATGGTAGCCCAAAGTGGTCAACAATTACAAGGGGACGGGCCGTCGCTAGCGCTCCGACCTACTCAGTTGCAGATCAGGACCTGGCTGTAGCCAAACATGCGACACCGAACCCTCGTCAAAATTTTAAAGATAAGAGTAATAGCAATGATTGAAATTCTGGAATATATTCTATATCCAATATTGTCCGATACTACACTGCATCAGGGTAGTCAGTATAGCCCTTCTTTAAATCCTCTTTCAACTGTTCTAACTGCTTTCCCTTCATGAGATCCTCACTATGGGGATACGGTGGATAATGCCCAAACATTCCGCCCATATCGAACTGCCCATTAAGCGGTTTACCTTCCTGGATTCTTCTTGCGAGATCCGGATGAGCTATCCAAAGCATTCCATAAGCAATAGCTGCAGCAGAACCGTTTGAAATATGCTGCGCTCCTTCCTCTGGCGTAAATCCGGAGGTGGCAAGCACCACAGTCTTGGGGTTTTTGAGTAGCGGACCGTAAGTTGCCATAACGTCGTGAGGTGTACCACGACGTTTGCCGTCAATTACGGGATCGAATGCTTCGCTATATCGAGCGAGGGTGATGTATCCGATGCCGAGTTTGTCGATCTCTTGAATAAGATAGGAGAATGTCTCAATGGTTTCTTCCAGAGGCATACCTACGTAGAAAAAGATCAAGACATCAGGACCAAACCAACACATTCCCAACTCAAGATTGATCGAAATCACACTCACCAACATCATTATACCCTCCACCAGGAGATAACTTTATACCTACTCTCCCTGGACCCCAAACTTCGATCAATTCACTTAAAGACTCTAAAATGAATCTAGCCCGGTTGGGGATGGATCCTCCGTATGAATCGGTACGATGGTTCGCCCCAGAGTTAAGAAATTGGTTAGGTAGATATCCATTCGCTCCATGATACTCTACACCATCGAACCCGGCTTCTTTAGCATTGGTGGCGGCTTTCTTAAAGAGCGCAATGAGTTTTTTGGGATCGTCGATTTCAGTTGGCTGAAGGTCGCGGAAAGAAGTGAGTATAGTCGTGAGGATTTGTATTGAATGATGAGGCTGGATTCTGACTTACCGTCACGTTTGTGGCATCAGGTTTTCCAGGAATATGTCTGAACTTGCCTCCACGGGCAGCAATTGCTGATGGGGCGTAGACAGGTTGACCAGAAGCAATGTGCTCTGGGGCTTCGGGATGGGCTACCCTTCCCACTGAAAATACGAGCAACCATGTGAGTTTTTGATAGGGGGGGCATCTGATAGACTACTCACCATGCCAAAGCTAATTTGGTAAAAGAGGTAAAAGAGAATTTTTATAGTAATAAGCAAAGACGCGGGGTGAACGCGGCAACTTTCAGATCATACCTGAGCGTAAATCAATCCGCCTTCTGCATGAACTGCGTTCGTGACCTTTCTCCATGCTTCAACCTGCTCGCGGGACCAAATTCCAGGAGCATGAGGCCACTCGGTCCTGTTCATATCGATTAGCGTCAGTGTTAGAGTATCACATCACTCAACAAACGGTCAGGGTCGTTGTCATTGACACTTACCCTTGTTGCGCGACTAGAACCCCTTCCGTGACAATAAGACCGGCGCTCCTAGCACGTTGTCTATAATACTCCACATTCAATTCATTGGGTACGTTCGTCGGTACGGAACGATTCCTCGTGAGCGCGGACATGAAAATCCTGTTTCGAGTGGTGTATGGTCCTAGCTTGAGCGGGTTGAGGAGGGCAGAGGTCATGGTGGACATGTGGACAACGTCGAACTCTGTGACGAAGTTGTTATGTGAGCTGAAGTTGTGGGGTTTCTGT
>ML179554.1:0-27928 GCA_004369135.1 Dendrothele bispora CBS 962.96
AGTGGTACTCTTTTGACATGTTGAGCACTCAGTCTGATTGCAAGAGGGACATATTCAAGTTGATACAGTAATGAATCAATTTGAGATTCAGAGTCATCTGAGCTTTGGAGCTTGTTACCTGAAAATGCTTTGAATGCCTCCTTTGCAGGAACAGGTAATAATGTTGGAATCCCAGATTGATCTCCTAATCTTTCCCATGCAATATCACCAGGTCCATCTGGTCCCCTCATGGTAACTATCAGAGATACTTTGCCATACTTGGCAATTTTTTCTAATAGATTCTTTACACCAATTCTGGAGTTACCATGATTCCATGGGGTCTCAAAATTATCAAAGACAATCAAAAGATCACCAGGAACAGACTGGAGATGGCTAAATAGGACCTTTTGTTTACTCTGACTCTCCTGCATAGTCAACTCCATAACATGGATCAATCCCTGGACAAGGGATTCTGCATCTTCAAAAAGCTCACATGGAATGAAGTAACACCTTTCCCCAAACTTGTTCTGCACTAAATCAGAATCCATGATATGGAGGGCCAATGAAGTCTTGCCCATTCCTCCTGCTCCCAAAATGGCCAAAAATCTGAGAGATTGTTGACAGAGAATAGCTACACCATGTTCAACAAGGTCCTCTCTGCCTTTGAAGACAATTGGCACTGCCGGGGTAGCAAATGCTATCATGCTATTCCAAAAATCAGTATATCTCATGAAAATATCATTGCGCTTCACATACTCTGCAGTAATTTTCTGTCATACAAAGAATCTATCAGTATCATACAAGAGCTCTTTTATTGAGAAGTACATACCTTGGTGTCAGAGGATAGTCCACCTAGTAGAAGGTAAATTATTTATTCATTTCTTAGTCTTTCAGTACTCACTATCACCCTTTATAATATTCAGGTTGCCAGCAACATTTGTGATCTGGGCGTTTCTAAAGTCATTGTTCTGTGCATCTGAGAAAAAATGGAGTCCAGTGGATGTTTGCATCTGCTGCTCAGGAATCTGAGGATTTTGGCCAGATAATGAGGTTCCCGCTTCTGTATCATCAGTGTCTCCAGGTTCCTGTGTAATTTTCTGTCTCTTTCGGTCTCTCAAATGTGGAGCTGCATTCATAGTTCTCTTCATCTTGCTACTGAAATGAATCATTAAGTATACTTCCCATTTTGTTAAAATTCATTGAACAAAATAACAGACCTTCACTCCTATCAAAATTTATGTACAGTGATGTATCTGTTGAAGACGTGAAAATTATCCAGCTGCATGTGACCAGTAATTTAATATGTCAAAAAATAAGGTTTCAGACACTACGGAGATATCCGGTCACTTACTATGAGGCGCTAATAGCGGCAGAAGAGAGATGTAACTGTCAAAGACGAAAAATTTATCCAACTGCATGTGATCAGTTAATTGAAAGGTTGAAGAAATAAGGTTTCAGAGACATGGGAAGTTCCGAAAGAAGTTTGCGCAGCGCTTGTACTATCAAAATAGAATGTCCGGGCAGCCTGCTACTTTGCTGCCTTTCCTCACACTGAAACACAAGCTATGCTGTGTGGTCGAAGCAACCACAGCCTGAAAGTCTGTTAGTGGTAGTGCAACTCGACCTGCCTTCCCAAGACTGAAATCCTTCATTTGACTAATCCAATTCCGTATATGTTTTCATGCCCTTTGGTTTATCAAATATGCATTAACTGCCACCTTCGTGATCACCCCGCCCTCCTCCAATCTACTACTGTACCATTTCATGAGAACATCATGATCATGAGCCCCAACAAATAAACGGTAGCCGTAAGGCCATAACATAAAGAAAATCTTCTCCTTTTGGAGTGTTTTTCCTAAAAAATTCGTCGCATATACCTTCCGTGACTGCGAACTGACGAGAATTTGCAATTTAACTTTATAAATGAGGAAGAGCTTGCTTTAGGAGGTTTTAGCCTTGACCTTGGGATGCCGCGAGATTTTTTAATGTCCCTTTATTGCAGTGAGCAGCCGCGCAACATATAAAACATTCATATCCCATAAATTATGCAAACAAGTAACTAAATCAGATGCAGAATGCAAGGCGGAATCGACATTTCGAAGCCGTTCATCTTTGACATATATATCTTTTGCCGGAGCTGCATTGTGCATTCACCAGAGGCCATTTCCAATCCCCTTCCTAGGCTCGGTCGGTCATTCGACGGAGCTTTTAATCAAAGAAGTAGGCCATCACTGCATGTGGCAGATACAAGGCCATACATAAGATGAGTGATATGCATATCGAACTAACCCCGATCAACTAAGCGGCAGGGATTGAGTTCTTCCCTTTGGACAGCCTTGTAATGTTATGTTATGGTTGACCGACCATCGTCAAAAAGCTTTTGGCAGAACCCAACACAAAAGTCTTTTTCGCCAGTTTGTTGGGTCTCTCTATTTAGTTCCGTTTAGTGATGTATGTGGAAATGGTAATGAAATTCACGATGAAGAACCCTTCAGAAAAGACATGAAAGTACCAAGAAACATTTCTTTCCATCCGGCTATTCATCCATCTTTTTGTGGTCTAGTAAAAATATCAGATTAGATAGCCTCTTCAAAGCAGATTGGAGATATTCAAAGAGGACCTCAGAGGACACCGGGATAGTCTCACTTTGATGCATCAGGAAACTGTCAGGATGTTCCAGATTGATTCTGCTTGCTGTCAGAACCTTGCATTTCAAGGTTCACTAATAAAACAAAAGAGCAGAGTCATGAATTGATTGACTTGAGGGGTAGCCTCAGCTTCCCAAAAAGGGTTCGGAAATTTTGAACAACCATTTTTCATTCACTTCAAGTGTCATCCAGCCTGTTCTGATGAGCAAACTGCTTCCAAACCCCATATAATCAAACTACTGGTCACTTATGACCACCCCTACCCAAATCCGGGATAATTTTTCTTTGGTCCACAGTGTGTGCACTGTCTACGCCAGCGAGCAAGGCCCAAATCTGTTTGACGCGCTGCACAAGTCACCCTGACTTTCCCAAGCATGCGCATATACTCCCTCTCCAACAAATCGTAATGCAGTTGAGTTGATTTAAGGTTCTCATAACTTCGAAATTTGTTCAACTGTTTCGAGCCCATGATGAAGCGCTAACAAAGACACTTCCGTTCTCTTCTTCCGTGTTGATAAGTCTTCAAAAGGAGTACTTACCCAGTAGATAAAAAATATTACTTTTCACACGATGCTACTGTTGACAGATTATAAGTATTTTAGTGGATCCGGAAACCTTCTCATAATTTCCAGATATCTGTCCATAGATTTACCAAAATGATGTCCGAGAAAACTGTAACACTAACAGAAATTGATATGATATGGAAAATGACTCGCGGATAACATTACAACAAAAACAAGCAGTCGAAAGTCCAATCAAAAAATCGCCCCAAAAACCTTTAAGTTTGATATGTTAAACTCAAATGTCGTCAAAAACGTACAGCATAGCCGTTTCCATTAAGTACCATAAAAAAATTACACACACTTCGACCCTTTGACCCTCTCAACTGCTTGAACGAACTCGAACTCACATTGGACTGACTCATCCCGACATCCGTAGGGGGATCTCCAAACACGCTAAACCTCTTGGTGTCCACCACAGTGTGTACAAAAGAAGCTGTCATCCACACAGATATTCCACCATAGGCTTGGGAGACGGATACAGCAGGAGCGGGTTCGGGAAAGTCGAAGGGAGAAGCAACAAGATTGAAAGTGGTAGGGGCTGTGAGCATAGGAGGCAGAGGCGGAGGGTTATTCGGAATGTTGAGGCTTTCCGTGTGCATGTCCATATTCCCACCCGCATTTGCCGTTGTCCTCACACTTCTCGTTCTAGCAACCCGAGTACCAGCAAGACCAGCTACAGGAGTCGTAGCACCAATAGCGGTCATATCGACTCCATAACCTGAGTTAGATCCGATGGCGTAATTGTGGTTGCACGTGTCGGGAAGGGATGCTGGAGAGGGTACTGGTGCGATAGGATCGGCTTTCATATGACATACTATATGGGTCGGAGGCCATGTTTCCTTGCGTAGCAACGACACCGGGGTGGTACCTGCCAGGAATAGAGCTGTAAGCATTTGAAATGTTATCGACGTAAGCCATAGACACTTGCCTCAAATTTCCCGTGCAAATCTGACTCGACCTAGAGTTGGCCTTGGACGCTGATGCCTCAACTCCTCCACTGTTATCCAAACTAACGACGTTCAAGTGGACACCTTCATTGTTCAGGTTGTAGTAGTCAGCAGATTCCGCAACTTGACGACATCTGTTTCAGTTACAGATAATTTTGAAAGGGGTGAGGGCGTGAATGGGAAGGATGATGACACCACCGATGGCAGAGACTCCGATGATCGTTGATTTGGGAAGGACGGATGTTCTTTTTTTTGAGTTACAGTCATAGTTGAGAACCCGCATAGTCGGCATCATCATTTTCGTGGTTTTGGGACGGTAGTTAAGGAGTTTTTGACGGATGCGACCGATCGAATGAGGGGGGGTAGGTGGTTTGGCAAGTGATGTGTGTATTTAGCGTCAACAGAGAAAGTCATTATGTAAATCGACCCAGCAGTCAAAACCAAGAATAACAACTCACGCGCAAGACTTGTCCCCTCTATCATTTGGAGCTACATTTCCTACCGAGGTAGGGGTTGGATCAACCGATGTAAAAAGGTCGGTCACAGTCAAAAAAGACGTGTCATCAGTGATGGTGGCCGCACTGCCTCCTCAAGTAATGGAAGCAACCTCCTGTGTTCCTTGAGTTCCCATCGTTTGAGTAGATGATGTCGTGAAATGGTGGTACTATGACCGATTGCAGTCGTAGTACTAGGTGAAGCAGATGTTTGCCAGGCAGGGGGTCAAGGAGAAGAGCCGGATGTCGAGGTTGGGTTCGGACCGGAGTTGTTGTTCGCACTACGACATTATTTGCGGCCAGAGTATTGGCAGTCGAGATGGAAAGCGTAGAAGAGCTCATCGGAAGGGTACAGGTAACGTCCGCTTGAGAAACGTATGAGGATGAGGTGGAAGGGACACTTGGAGGGGATTCAGCCGTGTACGTTGTAGTGTTAGTTGGCTCGGTAGTGCAGGAAGTTGCGTGGGCCATCGTAGATTGAGGTTGGGTCGGGGTAGCACCAGTGTTATTGACCCAAGTCGATGACGGAGCTGTAGAACTGAAGGACTAGGATTGAGAAGAGAAAGTGAAAGAACGAGCTAAAAGGATGACGCACGACACTTGTGCACCTGAAGCCAAAGTGGAGTCTTCAACAGCTGTGTCATTCAAATGTATGCCGTCCGTGTCCAGATCGATCGACGTTCCAACACCAGGGATCCGGGAAGCAAAGATGACGCCTGCACAAGAAGAATGGTTGTCAGTACACAGACCTTGCATGTAGAGTATGCACACGTACCCATGGCTCCTGAAGAGTTTGAAGCATAAGAAAGCGGGGAATGAGGATTTATACAAGGATAAGACAGAGAAATATAAGAGAGCGTTGAGCGAGAGGAATGAAGAAAGCGAAAAAAGGCAGAGATCGAGAGGCCGTGCCAATCGCAGCCAGCTGAAGACGGATGAAGCAAGTCAAAAGGGCCGTGGGAAATTGAAAGCTGCAGGCTGCGTCTACTGGACCTTCTTCCTAATTTCATCGCTCTTCATTCATGCAATTCCGCATCACATAGAGCTACAGACCTGATAGTTGTCAATTCACTCTTGCACCTATCCAATTATGTTTCTCAGTGTCCAGAGTAGTCACATATCATTTTTTACAGTCAGAAAAAACAATGTACAATCCGCTCGCAAGGTCCCCTGGCTAGATCCACAGCTCGAATTCCAGCGTAAGTGACATTGCATAAAGGTAATTTCCTTAAATCAATCAGAGTGAAATAAATCATTTTTCGAGGGAGGACCATAGGCCCTCAACCAACACTTTGTTACGGAGTCGAGAGTTTAAAGTTTAACGGATCAAAAATGAATATTATCACTTACCGATCCTGGAGAACGATTTTTCTGAAAGTAAAGACAGTGTTCATAATCTCTATGCACGCGATAACCACAAAACCCACAATTTTGATCAACAAAAACTAGAATGACCATTCCGAATCAATGAATGTGTTTACATATTTGGGGAATATCACAAGAAGTACGAAAATAAGCATCCAAGAGCTTTCGCAAAATTTTTTAAATAGTTATTTGACTCTGTACAAGATATCGGCAGAGAATTGAATATGTCAATGAATGCGAGGATTGTTATCATAAGGTACAAAAAGTCATTTACTGCTTGATAGCTTCATCAAGCTTAGCAAGTGCCCGAGAACATTCATCCACATCCTTCTCAAGCTGTCCATGTGAATCAAAAACATCCCTAGCTTCTCCATACTTCCTCCTAGCTTCCACAAAATCTTTCACATCAAAGAAAAGATGGCCAAATTCCAACAAAGTCCATCCAATTTTATAGTTTTCTCCTGGAAATCCTTTCAAGAGCTCCAATGCTTCAGTGAATGCCTCCTTTGCCATTTCATATTGGCCTTGAAGCCTATAAGTTTCCCCAAGATATTGATAGCACCATGCAGCATTGACAATCTTCCCAATGCTTCTATATTGCCTCTGAGCATTGGAGAACATATCAACAGCCTTATCATACTGTGCTTGATTTTTATACATACGACCCAAGGTCCTTGAACAGTGTGCAACTCCTGCTTTATATCCAATTTCTTCAAATTGTTTTCGAGCTTTCATTATCATTTCAGTTGCTTCATCATATCTTTCCTGCTTTCTATAGAGATCCCCAAGACTCAATAGACACTCTGCAGCTCGCATCTGATTTCCAATAGTCTGAAATTGTGTTTGAGCATCTGATATCATTTGAATAGCCTCATCATTTCTCCCCTGCATCCGATAAATATCTCCAAGCCTTTTCAGACACTCTGCAACTCCCAGCTCATTCCCAATTTGTTGAAATAGCTGCTGAGCTTCTGAGATTATTTCAGAGGCTTCTTTGTATCTGGCTTGCATAAAGTAAATATCCCCAAGCCAGCTCATTGAATTAGCTTGAGCCCATTGGTCTTCACTTTGTTTGAAATACATTTGAGCTTTTAAACTCATGTTGATAGCTTTTTCATATTGAGCCTGATTATAGTAGATCCCTCGCAGAATATGAAAGCACCTTCCCAGTATATCTGCTTCAGATTGAGAGATATTTCCATCCTCATTGAAGCATTCTTTTACAGACAGAACTAGGTCCTCAGCCTCCTGCAGTCTTCCTATCCATTGCAATTGAAATGCCTTCTCTAGTCTCAAATCAAACCCATCATCTTTTTTAATATTTTTATCCTTTTCCAGGATCAGATCAATCAGACTTATAGAGACTGAATAAAAGCTAGTGAATCTATGCAATTTTCTCACTGCGGAAATGCATGATTCTTTTGCATAGCCATTACTTATTTGTGCTCTCAGAATCTTTTCAATATTGTTGATATGAAGCTGGAGTACAGGTTGGGCTTGCATGTTGTTATTTGGTAGATCTTTAAGAAATTGAGCATAGAACCTCTCCAACTGATCAATATTGGCTTGGACAAGGGAATACTTTGAATGGATATGTTCTTTGACTGGTGCTAACATTTTTACCCCTTCATTTTGACTATTAATGAGTGAACTCTCTAAAAGTGTTGACACATTGACACTCAACCCTTCTCCTGGAAACATCTGATCCAAATGTTCAACCCAAAGAGGGATCCCATCAGGTAGAAATGATATTGTGGACAGAAGCTCAAGTGTTCTAACTTCTTCCTTCTATTCTAAAAATTTGAATTGATAAATCAATGGAAAAACTAACATTAGTCAGCCTTCCTGGCTCAGTTTGCTCTGCTAGGATTGATGTTTTGTCCTTTTCCCACATTGTTATCAATGTTTTCAGTGGTACTCTTTTGACATGTTGAGCACTTAGTCTGATTGCAAGAGGGACATATTCAAGTTGAAACAGTAATGAATCTAGCTGAGATTCAGAGTCATCTGAGATTTGGAGCTTGTTGCCTGCAAATGCTTTGAATGCTTCCTTGGCAGGAACAGGTAATAATGTTGGGATCCCAGATTGATCTCCCAATCTTTCCCATGGAATATCACCAGGTCCATCTGGTCCTCGCATGGTAACTATCAGAGATACTTTGCCATACTTGGCAATTTTTTCTAATAGATTCTTTACACCAATCCTGGAGTCACCATGATTCCACGGGGTCTCAAAATTATCAAAGACAATCAGGAGATCACCATGAGCAGACTGGAGATGATTAAATAGGACCTTTTGTTTACTCTGATTCTCCTGCATAGTCAACTCCATCACATGGATCAATCCCTGGACAAGGGATTCTGCATCTTCAAAAAGTTCACATGGAATAAAGTAACATCTCTCTCCAAACTTGTTCTGTACTAAATCAGAATCCATGATATGGAGGGCCAATGAAGTCTTGCCTATTCCTCCTGCTCCAAGAATGGCCAAATATCTAGGGCCTTGTTGACAGAGAATATTGACCCCCTGTTTAACAAGCTCTTCTCTGCCTTTGAAGACAATTGGTACTGCAGGGGTAGCAGATGCTATCATGCTATTCCAAAAATCAGTATATCTCATTAAAATGTCATTGTGTCATACATACTCTGCAGTAATTTTCTGTCATACAAAGAGTCTATCAGTATTCAGTATTATACAAGAGCTCTCTTGTGAGAAGTACATACCTTGGTATCCGGGGCTAGTCCACCTAGTAGAAGGTAAATTGTTTATTCATGTCTTAGATTTTCAGTACTCACTATCACCCTTTATAATATTCAGATTGCCAGCAACATTTGTGATCTGAGCATTTCTAAAGTCATTATTCTGTGCATCTGGGAAAAAATGGAGTCCAGTGGATATTTGCATCTGCTGCTCCGGAATCTGAGGATTTTGGCTAGATAATGAGGTTCCTGCTGCCGTATTATCAATGTTTTCAGTGCGTCCAGGTTCCTGTGTATTTTTTTGTCTCTTTTTGTCTCTCCAATGTAGAGCTGTCTTGATAGCTTTCTTCATCTTGGTACTGGAATTAATTGTTATTCTTCCCATTTCATAAGTTTATTGAAGAAAATAACAGACCTTGACTCCTAACAAAAATTATGTACAGTGATGTATCTGTTGAGGACGTTGAAAATTATCCAGCTGCATGTGACCAGTAATTTAATATGTCAAAAAATAAAGTTTCGAACAACACGGAGATATCCGGTTACTTACTATGAGGCGCTAATGGCGGCAGAAGAGACATGTAACTGTCGAAGACGAGAAGTTTATCCAACTGCATTGAATGGTTGGGGAAATAAGGTTTCAGAGACATGTGAAGTTCCGAAAAGTTGCGCAGTGCAATTCAATCAACTGGCCTTGTACAATCAAAGCCCATCCTTTTCTCGCACCGAAACACGAGCTGTACCATGTGGTTGACACAACCACGGAGTCTGTTGGGAGTAGTGCAGCCGGACTTTCATTGGACCAATCCAATTCCGTATATGTTATCATGCCCTTTGGTTTATCAGGGTTTATCCAAACATGCATCAGCTACTGCCTTCGTGGTCACCCTGCCTTTCCCCAGTCTACTATTGCACCATTTCATCAAAACATCATGATCGCGGCAGCCTCGACAAAATAAAAATTTGTCTCTGGTGGCTGTAATGTTGTAATATAGAGATATTTTTCTTTTTGGAGTGTCCTTCATAAAAATTTGTCGCATCTACCTCCCATACGCCAACTGACAAAAATATGTGGTCATTTCATCAAAGAAGAAGGGCTTGCCTTGGGAGCTTTTAGCCTTAACCTTGGGGTGCCGTGAGATGATTTAATGTCCCTTTATCGTAGTGAGCGGCCACGCAACACATGTAAATATCCAGATCCCATGAATTATGCAAATGAGTAGCCAAACCAGATGCAGAAAGCAAGTAATTCAAGGGCGGAATTGAAGTGGCTATGCCACATGTCCAAGCTGTACATATTTGACATGTGTATCATTTGCTTGAGCTGCATCATGCAATCACTAGAGGTCATTCCCAACCCCCTTTCTAGGCTCAGACCGGTCATTTGAAGGAGCTATTGATGTTATGTTTTGGTCAACTGACCATCATCAAAAAACTTTGGCAGCCCCAACACAAAAGTCATTTTTGCCAGTTCATTGGGTCTTTATCTTGTTCCATATAACATCAAAAGGAAGTAGGCCATCGCTGCGCGTGGCAGATACGAGGCCGTACCAAGTATGCTGAGAGAGACAGGATGAAGATACTTAAACTCCGGCCCGGGCTTCATAGAGTCACCCCCGACCATATTATGAGATCAATTGAATCAATGAATTCAATGGTCCTAAAAATAAGACTGCCAAATGGGTCTCTGCGTAATTGCACTGAGGACCGCAGTTTAGTAAGGACGAGTCCTCCCTAAAGTCGGCCTCGTAATATAAGGAAGTGGTAATAAAATCAATGATAAGGCACCCTTCAGAAAAGACATGAAAGTATCAGGAAACATTCCTTTCTATTCAGCTGCTCATTTGTTCTTCTGTGGCCTAGTAAGATATCAGATTGAATACCCTCCACAAAGCAGACTCGGAGATATTAGAGGACACTGGGATACTGTACCATTTCGAGGTGATGTTCAGTCACGCGTCACATCGAAAAAAATCGGACAGCGGATTTAATTTTTTCTCGATTTGTCCGATTTTTTGGAATTTTCCAACCCTAACCCTAAATGAACATCGCCTCGAAATGATACAGTAGTTTCACTTTGATGTGTCAAGAAAATGGATGTTTCATATTCACTTTGCTTGCTGTCAGAACCTTGCCTTTGGGTCGCTAATAAAATGAATGAAAGAGCAGAGTCATGAATTGATTGACTTGAGTGGTAGCCTTGCTTCCCAAAAAGGGTTCGGAAATTTTGAACCGCCATCATCCATTCACTCCAAGCGTCACCAAGCCTGTTCTGACAGGCAGACCGCTTCCAAACCTCATAAATTCAACCTACTGGTCACTTACTATCACCTCCTACCCAAATCCGGGATAATTTTCCTTTGTTCCACAGTGCGCTGTCTACAACAGCGAGCAAGGCCCAGATCTGTTTGACGTGTTGCACTGTGCACAAGCCACCCTGACTTGCCTACACCTACGCATATATGGTCATACTCCCTCTCCGGCGAATTGACTGTTTGTAGTTTGAGAGCCTAACGCAGTTAAGACGATCTAAGGTTCTCATACTAGCCAAATCTGTTGGGAAACTGTTTCGTGCCTATGATAAAGCGCTAACAGAGACACTTTTGTTCTCTTCTCCCGTGTTGATAAGACGTAGTCATCTAGCAGATAAAAAGTATTACCTTCCACTCGATGCTACTGTTGACAGATGAAAGTCTGTATCCTAGCGGATCCCAGAACTTTCTCATATTTCCCGGATATTTGTTCATAAATTGACCAAAACAATGTCCAAGTAAACTGTAACACCAACAGAAATCGATATGATATGAAAAACGATTCGTGGATAACACTGCAACGGAAAACAAGTAGTCACAAGTCCGATTAGAAACCACAAAAAAAACCTAGATGTTTGATATGTTAAATTTAAATGTCCTCAAAAACGTACAGCATAGCTGCTTCCGTTAAATACCATACAAAAAAAATCAACCACACACTCTCTCGACCCTTCCACCCTCTCAACCTCTTGCACGAACTCGAACTTGCATTGGACCGACTCATCCTGACATTTGAAGGGGAACCTCCAAACACGCTAAAACCCTGGATGCCTGGCACAGTCCTTATAGAGGATGCCGTCATTGACATAGATATTCCACCATAGGCTTCGGAGACGGATACAGCGGAAGCGGGTTCGAGAGAGTCAAAGGGAGAAGTGACGGTATCGGAAGTGGTAGGGACTGTGAGCATAGGTAGAAGCGGCATGTTATTTGGAATGTTGGGGTTTTTCGTGTGAATGTCCATGTTCCCACCCACATTCGCCGTTGTCCTCACACTTCTCGCTCCAGCAACCCCAGTACCAGCGGCACAAGCTGCAGGAGTCGTAGCCACAATAGCGGCCATATCGACTCCATAACCTGATTTAGGTCCGATGGCGTAATTGTGGTTGCACGTGTCGGGAAGGGAAGCTAGAGAGGGTACCGGTGCGATAGGATTGGTTCTCATACTATATGGGTCAGAGGCCATGTTTCCTTGCGAAGCAGTGACACCGGGGCGGTACCCACCAGCAGGAGAGCCGTAAGTGTTGAAATGTTATCGATGTAAGCCATAGACACTTGCCTCAAACTTCCCGTGCAAATCTGACTCGACCTAGAGTTGGCCCTGGGCATTGATGCCTCGACTCCTCCACCGTTATCCAAACTGACCAGTGACGATGTCGAGGTTGACACCCTTGTTGTTCTGGTTATAGTAGTCTGGCCGCTGGTGGAGTCCCAAACCGCATCTTGATGATGTTCATTTCGGTTACGGATGATTTTGAAATGGATGAAGATGGGAACGATAAGGACAATGACACCACCGATGGCAGAGACTCCGATGATGGTTGATTTGGGAAGAGCAGAGGTTCTTTGGAGTTATAGATGTAGTTGAGTACCCGCATAGTCGGCATCATCATTTTTGTGATTCTGGGACGGCGGTTAAGGAGTTTTCGACGGATGCGGTCGATGGAATGAGGCAGGTAGGTGGTTTGGCATGCGATGCATGTATGTAGCGTCAACAAAAAAGTCATTTAAATGATCCAAAGGTCAAAAGCAAGAACGACGACTCACGACTTGTCTCCACTATCATTTGGAGCTACATTTCCTTCCGAAGTAGGGGTTCAGTCAACCAATGTTAAAAGGTTGGTCACAGTCGAAAAAGACGCGTCATAACTTTGGTTCCCGCACCGCCTCCGAGTAATGGAAGCGACCCTCTGTGTTCCTTGAGTCCCGTTGTTTGAGTAGGTGATGTCGTGAAATGGTAATACTGCGACCAATTGCAGTCGTAATACCGGGTGAAGTCGAAGTGTGGCAGGCAGGGGGGTCAAGGAGAAGAGCTGGATGTCGAGGTTGTGCTCCAACCGGTGTTTTTGTTCGCATTACGACCATTATTTGCGGCCAGAGTATTGGCAGTCGAGACAGAAGTCGAAAAAGAGCTTTATAGAAGGATACAGGTAGCGTCCGCTTGAGAAACGGATGAGGATAAGGCGGAAGGGACACTCGGAGGGGATGTAGCCGTGGACGTCGAAGCATTGGTTGTCTCGGTAGCGGAGAAGTTGCATGGGCCGTCGTAGATTGAGGCTGGGTCTGGGTAGTGCCGCCAGTATTATTGACCTGAGTTGATGACAGAGCTGTAGGCTGAACAGTTAGAACTGAGAACACAAAGTTGAAGAATGAGCAAAAGGGATGACGCACGACGCTTGTGCAGCTGAGGCCAAAGTGGAGCCTTCAACAACTGTGTCATTCAAATGTACGTTGTCCGTGTCCAGACCGATCGACGTTCCAACACCAGGGATCCGAGAAGGAAAGATGACGCCTGCACAAGAAGAAAGGTTGTCAGTACACAGACCTTGCATGTAGAGTATGCACACGTACCCATGGCTTCTGAAGAGTTTGAAGCATAAGAAAGCGGGGAATGCGGATTTATAAAGGAAAGACAGAGAGCGTCGAGTACTAGCTAGAGGAATGATGAAAGTGAAAAAGGCAGAGATCGAGAGGCCGTGCCAATCGCAGCCAGCTGAAGACGGACAAAGCGAGTCAAGAGGGCCGTGGGAAATTGAAAGCTGCAGGCCGTCTACGGGGCCTTCTTCCTAAATTTGGTCGTTCATCATCATTCCTGCAATCCCGCATCGCAGAGCTACGGACCCGATAGCCCTCTATTCACTCTCACACCTGTATATGTCTCGAAGTGTTCAAATCAGTTACATATAATTTCTACAGTCGGAAGATATGATATAAAATCCGCTCGCAACGTCCCCCCCCGGGCTGGCTATTAGATCCACAGCCCGAGTTCCAGCGTAAAGGTAATTTCCTTAAAATGAAATGAATCGTTTGAGGGAGGACCATAGTCTCTCAACCAACTCTTTGTTACGGAGTCGAGAGTTTAAAGTTTAACAGATCAAAAATGAATATTATTACTTACCCATCCGGAAGACCGACTTTTCCATTCAAAATAAAGACAAGATGTTCATAATTTCTATGCATGTGATGTCCATAAAACTCACAATTTTATCAACTAAAACCAGAGTCTCCCTTCTGAATCAATGAATGTGTATACCTATTTGGGGAATATCACAAGAAGTACAGAAATGAGCTTCAAGGAGATTTCGCAAAAATGTTTCTAATAGATCAGTTATCCGACTATGTACAAGATACCGACAGAGAATTGAATATAGCAAGGAATCATGCGAAAATTGTTATCATAAAGTAAAAAAAAGCTATCTACTGCTTGATAGCTTCATCAAGCTTGGCAAGTGCCCTGGAACATCTGTCCACATCCTTCTCAAGTTGTCCATGTGAGTCAAAAACATTCCTTGCTTCTTCATACTTCCTTCTAGCTTCCCCATAATCTTTCATATCAAAGAAAAGATCACCAAAGTTCAACAAAGTCCATCCAATAAGATATTTTTCTCCAGGAAATCCTTTCAAGAGCCCCAATGCTTCAGTAAATGCCTCCTTTGCCTTTTCATATTGGCCTTGAAGCCTATAAGTTATCCCAAGATATTCATAGCACAATGCAACATCAACAATCCTCCCAATGTTTTGCCATTGCATGAGGGCATTTGAGAGCATATCAGCAGCCTCATCATATTGTGCTTGATCCATATAAATTTTACCCAAGATCCACAAACACTCTGCAACTCCAGTTTTGAGTCCAATTTCTTCATATTGTTTTTGAGCTTGCATTATCATTTCAGTTGCATCATCATATTTTTTCTGCATTCTATAGAGCTCCCCAAAACTCCATAGACACCATGCAGCTTGCCCCTGATTTCCAAAAGTCTGGAATTGTTTTAGAGCATCTGCTACCATTTCGATTGCCTCATCATTTCTCCCCTGCATTCGATAAATATCTCCAAGCCTTTTCAGACACTCTGCAACTCCCAGCTCATTCCCAAGTTGTTGAAACAACTGCTGAGCTTCTGATATCATTTCAGAGGCTTCTTTGTATTTGGCTTGCATATAGTGAATATCCCCAAGCCATCTCATTGAATCAGCTTGAGCCCATTGGTTTTCACTTTGTTTGAAATACTTCTGAGCTTGTAAATTCATATTGATGGCCTTTTCATATTGACCCTGAACATAGTAGATGCCCCATAAAATATCAAAGCACCTTCCCAGTATATCTGCTTCAGATTGAGAGATATTCCCTTCCTCATTGAGACATTTTTTTACAGACATAACCTGGGCTTCAGCATCCTGAGGTCTTCCCATCCATCTCAACATCTTTGCCTTCTTTAGTTTCAACTCAACCTCATCATTCTTCTTGATGTTTTTATTCTTTCCCAGGATTAGATCAATCAGACTCAAAGAGACTGGATTAAATCTGGTGAATCTGTATAGTGTGTTCACTGCTGATATGCATGATGTTTTTGAGTGACCACTGCTTATTTGTGCCTTGAAGATCTTCTCAATATTGTTGATATGATGTTGAAGTACAGGTTGGGCTTCCATCTCATTTTCCGGTAAGCTTTCAAGAAGTAGTCCATAAAACATCTCCAACTGATCAACATCCACTTGACCTATACAATATTTTGAATGAACATGCTCTCGTACTGGTGCTAACATTTTCAGCCCTTCATTCCAGTCATAAATGAGTGAACTCTCTAAAAGTGTTGACACATTGACACTCAACCCTTCTCCTGGAAACATCTGATCCAAATGTTCAACCCAAAGAGGGATTCCATCAGGTAAAAATGACAATGTGGACAAAACCTCAAGTGTTCTTCCTTTTATCCTGAAAATTTGAATTGATAAATCAATGGAAAAACTAACACTGGTCAGCCTTCCGGGCTCCGTTTGATCTGTCAGGATTGATGTTTTGTCTTTTTCCCACATCCTTATCAATGTTTTCAGTGGTACTCTTTTGACATGTTGAGCACTCAGTCTGATTGCAAGAGGGACATATTCAAGTTGATACAGAGAACTGTGACATTAGCGGAAGGCTTTCCTCAAGACAAGGCGCCATGGAACGTCACATTATTTGATTGTGTTCAGCCTCACACTTGTGTTGTCGATGATACCAAAGCTATTCTTGCTCCTCGTAATCAAAATGGCACTCAGACTAGTCACTGGCAGTTGGATACAGTGACCTTCACATCGCTCAAAGTGGACCCGTTCTTGGGTATTAGTGATTCGATGGCAAAGCTAGGAAATGCACTATCACAAGTCACCAGTCTGAGTTTTCAGGCTTTCAGTGGGCAAGAGTTTGATCGTCATCTTTTTCAGAATCTTGTGAGTCTGCCTTTTATTTGTTCTAGCTCATTGTTAATTATTCTTGAAGACCACAAAGGATATTATCGTTCTTCTGGGAACTAATTTCCCGAAAGTAGAAAATCTGCATCTTTCTGATACTGTGTTCGACAACATCGTCCGAGAATGGTGCACAGAAGATGGAAATCCATCCTATGAGGACGTCAGTAGCCCATCTGTACAGAATCAATTCTCCGATATCCAGCAAGTCTGTGAAAACTTTCTTTGG
The DNA here is from genome assembly GCA_004369135.1 of Dendrothele bispora CBS 962.96. Classification (NCBI taxonomy): domain Eukaryota; kingdom Fungi; phylum Basidiomycota; class Agaricomycetes; order Agaricales; genus Dendrothele; species Dendrothele bispora. The sequence goes on from ML179554.1 coordinate 16,686, forward strand.
AATCTTGCGACTACCATGCCTTCGTTGGATTTTATTTCTTTTGAGATATGGCCTAATTTTGCTCATCGGCAAACCCGGCGCCACAGAATCAACGAAAAACATGTCTCAGCATACATCCACAGACAACAAGTCAATACCGGAAACACATCACAGCAGGTTGTAGAAGTAGTTTTTGCTTCACCTGTATCAGCGACAAACCAAGCTCGAGTTGAGGAGGTAAACAAGGCAAGAATGGCAAGATTTGGTACATTTTAGGTCGATGGCAACATCGTTTGCTTACTTTATGTATGACGCTTAGTGCATAAAATTATCATGTCGAACTGTGCTTCCTAGCTATGAAATCAAAATTATATGTCCTAATCCACTGGCAGACTTCGCGACAAAATTTGAGTCTAATCTTCTCCTACCAAAGCTACCAGACTCCTAGTCCCCAGTGGACTACTCGATCGCAATATCCCTCGAGGTGGTATTTTCCAAAATGAAGGAATCAGGCCGGCAAGTACTAGGAAAAGTGAGAAGCTAATAATGACTTGCAATGTAAATAAACATTAACAACTTCTTGCCACTTGGTAATGCGACGCCACATCTTGGCACTTGCAAAGAAATCCAACGATTTTTATCAGTCAGATTCCGTATCTTAACGCTGTTAGCGCAGCATCCCCGACTCCAAAGAAACAGAAATTGGAAGTCGCTAGTATTCACTACACAGGTTTATACCTGATATTTTACTCAGAACATAAACGTTTTATATTCATTGTTGTACATACAAAATCACTGCCGACATAAGTATACAAAATAGTTACTGGCATGAAGAAGAAATCCTTTCAAAGAAGGGGAAAAAAAGATTTACTGTCGACGCATAGAAAAAGAATAGATGAAATTAGTTACCAGCATGGTGAAAACAACTTGTAATGCAGGAAAGAAAAAATTACCGGCGTATAGACAAAACGAATTACCGGAACAACTTGAAATGATTCCAAAGAAAAGAAATTTACTGTTAACATATAGAGAAAAAGTCTCCACGTAGTAGACAAAACGATTCAGAATGCTTCTAAAGAAGTCCCTGTTTTACCTGAGTCAGGGCTTTGGTGGGTGTCCTCTCTTCGGTTGGGATCGGGATTTGAGTAGCGTGGAAGACCTTTCGTCAGATCCGCACACCGTTCTCACGGGGGGTCTGTCTATTCTATGCCACGGGATCCGAAGCAAAATTAAATCGCGGAAACTTGCCGTTATTTTCAGTTGCCGCGCACTCTTATGTCATTTTCGGCCTCCGCAACGCACTTTCAGCGTGACATGTGACATATCAAAAATCGCAACTCTACCTCATCCGAAAACTTGTTCAAGTAGCAAACTTGTTTGGCTCATGGTCTATGTTAGTACATGGCATATGGCCAAACCGGGACCGTATACTAGACATATGCCATTTCCCTTACATAGCAACATCTTTCGATACCTCTGGCATATGTCTATGCAGGCTTGTGAGTGATATTAGTGTCAAGAAACTGAAGATTTGGCACTATCTTAATGTTTACCATCAAATCATTATTTAACAATAGCTTTGTAGGTATGAAATATGGTTGACTATTATAATTTAAGTGGACTGTCTTTAGGTTTACAGTACAGAAGAACTTTTTTATTCTTTGTTAACTGTGCTCACAAGCTTAGACACCTTTGTAGTCTGTAAGACAAGGACACATACAAGATACATAGATACTGCACAAGAGGAGGTCCTTCACTTAATTAGGTATCACTCATGTTCATGAGTGTGTGCAAAGTGGAGAAGAATAAAAAAGATGCTGGTGATTAGATTACATTGATCTTTTCATTGCATTTTTAATGTAATGGGCTTGAATGGATCAATGACACATGTCCATACATTAATCAAGTTTTTACAGTACCATGTCTTCTTGCAGAATTGGAACATGTTCAGGTCATTGTAGCTCAGTGGTTTATCTGTGTTGCTGGCATGTCATAATTTTAGCCTTTTTGAGTTCAACCTAGCTCAGACAAGTTTTACACCATAAAACAAATTAGTATCCCCCAAAACCCTTCAAGTCCAGAGATTGGATCAATCTTTAACATTTAGTAGATCCATTCAAGCCCATTTCATTCAAAAAGGCAATGAAAAGATCAATGCAATCACCAACATTTTTTTCTTCTGCATTTTGCACTCATGCACCCAGGTGATACCTAATAAAATAAAGGACCCCTTCTTTTGTAGTAGCTATGTATCCTTTTCTTACAGACCACTAAGCTGTTTGAGCTTGTGAGTACATAGTTAAGAAAAGAATAAAGAAAGTTCTTCTGTACTTAGCACATTGACTCCCAGAGAAATCCACTTAAATATAATATTCAACCATTATTTCATGCCTACAAAACTGTTGTTAAGTCATGATTTCATGGCAATCATTAAGATGGTGTCAAATCTGTTTTTCTTCAAGTTCTTATATGCATATTAATCATAGTAAGTGATTGTGAGGTAGACAAAAACACTATCTACTGGATCATATGAAGGTCTCATAGTATGTAGCTAAGCAAAACAGACACTAATATCACTCACAAGCCTGCATAGACATATGCCAGAGGTATGGAAAAATGTTGCTATGTAAGGGAAATGGCATATGTCTAGTATATACGGTCCCGGATTGGCCATATGCCATACTAACATATACTATGAGCCATACAAGTTTGCTACTTGAACAAGTTTTCGGATGAGGTAGAGTTGCGATTTTTGACATGTCACATGTCACGCTGAAAGTGCGTTGCGGAGGTCAAAAATGACATAAGAGTGCGCGGCGGTTAAAAATAACGGCAATTTTCCGCGATTTAATTTTGCTTCGGATCCCGTGGCATAGTCTATTCAGTTGACGTGCCGAGTATTTCACAGACGCGTCCCTAAACCACGACTGCAACGGCCACCTATTTCTCTAGTCTTTTCGTTCTCCAACACTCACAACGAGTTTTCAGCATGCACACGCTACTTCTTGGTAAAATAATCACACCCCAACTGACTCTCCTCATGGAGCACTGCGATACATAGTGAGGTGGGCGGCCCGCCACCCACCACTCACTACTTCTTGGAGCGACACTTTTTTGTGATTTGAGATTTTGTATTGAATGGCCTTTGGGTCAAACACTCAATTAGGGTAGTCATGTGTGGAAATCGAGAATCGCCCCCTTAGGCTGTGGACCCCCTGAATGGGTCCTTGAGCCGGTTGAGGCTGTTTCCTACAATGAAATCAAAGGTCATATGAACATCAAATTTGGGTTCCTGCTGTAGCGTTGGGTCAAATGACACCGGATACAGAGCCCCTCCTCCTTTCTTCGGTCGGAGTCGGGGATACCCAGCTATTTCATTCTCATCAGTATATGACTTGAAATGAGGTCCTGAGAGGGATAGCAGACAGAGTTTGAGTTGAGAATCGATCGGAGCCATGATTTTCACTCAGGCTTTTCACGCCAGTGATAAAAGATCCATTGGTACTTCTCAAGTCGAACCTCTCAAGGACTCATCGACATCCTCCGTCTCAACCAATCCCAACACTTCTTGAAGCATCACAAACCTAAGTAATCGACTCTTTCAAATTTCAAATATTTGCCATCGAATTTGCACTGCTTGGACGATGTTTATCACATGGTATTGAAGCCAGAGACATAAATACTAGCGCGCTTCTCCCTCCATCAAACTTCCTACTCGACATGGAAATCTTCTCCGACGAACTAATTCACCGCATCCTTGAATTTCTTGTTGAAGACATCCCAGATTACCCAAAGTATACTGGTCTTCGGCAATTCCTTCATATCACTATGCATCTCGAAAAGGACGATACGGAAAAAAAAATGTACAAAACCCATTCTATAACTGCTCCCTCGTCAGCCATCGCATGCGAAGGATAGCCCTGCCGTTCCTCTTCCAGGCGATTGAGATTACTACCGAAGCTGTCCCATTTCCAGATGAAGAGGAAGAGATCACTCAATTCAAGACTATCATAGCACGAAATGCTGACCTTGCACACCTTGTAAGGTAAGGCAACGGCCCTCAAATGTCTAGACTTTAATTTTGTTGTTTATCTTTCTCTGTCTTACAGGCACGTTCGGTTTATGATTACCCGTGGCTCATTTCGTGATTATAAGTATAACATAAACAAAAACTATCAATTCATCACAGCGGTTCTCGCAGCTTTTCCAAAGCTGAAATGCCTTATGTTACTCTGTACCATGCCATTCCCCCTTGGTTGGGATTCTCAAACCCCAGTCATCCAAGCTGTGAACGAACATCCCTCTATGGACCTTTGTGTCGTTTATCCGCTGAATTTCACGAAGTCGGATGACCCCCCATATCACCTACCATCGATATCTCTATCCCGTGTCATTTGTATGTCTAGCGACCCTGGACCAAGTAAACATGCCCAGATGCTTGTTCAAAGGTTGGGACTGCGCATTCTGCACATTCAATTTACCCACAATAACTGGCATCGAGCAACCTATCCTTCCGTTCTCAGCATCACCCGTGGTGGGTATTGTTCTGACCCAGAGTACGAGGATGATATCGGCTCAGTCGAAATTTTTGCTAATTTTTTGGACCGCCATCCCTCTTTGAGAACTGCGACATTAGCGGAAGGCTTTCCTCAAGACAAGGCGCTATGGAACATCACATTATTGGATCGTATTCAACCTCACACTTGTGTTCTTGGTAAAACAAGAGCAAGAGCTATTCTTGCTCCTTGTAATCAAAATGGCACTCGGACTAGTCGCTGGCAGTTGGACACAGTGACCTTCACATCGCTGGCAGTGGACCCGTTCTTGGGTGTTAGTGATTTGATGGCAAAACTAGGAAATGCACTACCACAAGTCACCGACCTGAGTTTTGGGGCTGTCTGTCGCCAAGATCTAGAGTTTGATCGTCATCTTTTTCAGAATCTTGTGAGTCTAAATTTGACTTGTTTCCACTCACTGTTAATTGTTCTCGAAGCCCACAAAGGATATTATCGTTCTTCTGGGAACCACTTTTCCGAAAGTAGAAAGGCTGCATCTTTCCGATACTGTATGTGACAATATCATTCGAGAATGGTGCACAGAAGACGGAAACCCATCTTATGAGGACGTCAGCAACCCATCTGCACGGAGAACATTCAACGATATCCAGCAACTCTGTGAAGACTTTCTGTGGAATCTTGCGAACGTAATGCCTTCCTTGGATTTTGTTTCTTTCCGGATATGGCCTAATTTTGCTTACTATCGGAAAATCCGGTGGCACCAGCAGTGGCGCTATCGAATCAGCGAAATTGTTTCAGCATACATCCACAGACAACAAGTCAATACCGGGAATACATCACAGCAGGTCATAGAAGTAGTCTTCGATTCACCCATATCAGACGAAGCTCGAGTTCAGGAGGTGCGAACGGCAATAATGGCGAGACTTGGTTCATTTTAGGTCGATGGCAACATCATTTGCTTACTATGTGTATGATGCTTAGTGCATATTAATATCATGTCGAACTGTACTTCCTAGCTCTGAAATTAAATTATACGTTCCGATTCACTGGCAGACTTGGTGACAAAAATTGAGTCTAATCTTCCCCCACCAAAGCTATCGGAGTCCTAGACCCTAGTGAGCTACCCGATCCTAATATCCCTTAAGGTGGCATTCTCCAACATGAAATTGGCCGTCACTGCGTGCGGCAAGTTGGCCAGGAAAAGTGAGAAGCCAATGACTTGCAATGTAAATAAATATCAACAAGCCTTCCCAACATCTTGCAAAGTATCAAACCCACGATTTTTATCAGTCAGTTTCAGTACATAAATAGGCACGCTTCAACAACCATTTTCACCAAAACTTCCCACTTGACATGGAAACCCTCTCCGACGAGATAATTCACTGCATCCTCGATTCGCTTGATGAAGGACATCAGGTTTCCCCGAAGTATAGGTTAATTAATGGTTAATATTAACTAATAACACTAATGGTCAATGTTAATTTATGAGAACGTGAGACATTAACCAACATTAGTTAATATTAATCATTAATTAACCTTCCTTTAACCACTTCAACCTCAAAGACTTAAATTCTAAGAAAGTGACTCTTTCTCCGATTGACGAGTTAGAAACTATGTTATACTGAAATACTACTCCTGATTGGTAAGGGTTCGTTGGAGGGGTGAAGACTCACGTCGGAGTGAACATTACCGATTTCGAGTACTAAATGGGGTCTTCTATCCCTAAAGAAAGATAGTGAAAATCTCGGAAGGTAATCAACCCTTGTGTGAATCGGACTTGTCGTTATGTTGGGTCCACTGTCGTCGGTTCCTCTAGGATTTATATATATAAACGACACCCTCCACTTACCTAAGAAATCTTTAACTATACAAAAGTGAAGACGGGTTCGGTAAAGTTTCCTTTTCCATGTAAAGGATAACAAAAGAGTTTGACTTGAAGTTCAACGAAAAGGACCATTTCACAGTTAACTCGGAAACGAACTCAGATAAACACACGGTATAACATGACACAAGAAACGAGTCTCGACTTTGAAGTAAAAGACATTACACACATTTCTTCACCAGTTTCCTACCCAACAAACTTAAACTACAACCTTTCGAACATTGTCTGTTTCAAGTTTCTCTGAATAATTAATGATTAATATTAACCAATTATTAATTAATCATAGGTATAGGTTAATTTATGTTTAAAGGACATTAGCATATTATTAACCAACCTCGGGATCCGTACGTATTTTGTATATACATTAACCTAATCAGTTTACTTCCTAAAGTCAGAACCCTTCCGCCCAGCTCGACGTGATGGTGATTGTCTGAGACACCAACGCAGCTGGTGTGTCGTATCGAACACAAAGTCACACTCCTTTCCGTCGTTTCATCGTCCGACGGGCCTGTAAGATAAAACTATCATGTTCCGATAAACTAACTTAACGCGACGCGTTTTAAAGCCTTGAAGGGTACAGAGACTTTGGAATAAAGAAGTTCGTAAGTTAACTGAGTAGTGTACGTCAACCTGTTTCAAGAGCAGAAACTGTCAACGTAGAGAAGACGGCGCTAATCGCGGAGTGTCATTCATTGGCCTATAGAGGCATAACACAAACTTTGGAATAAAAAACTGTATAATTTAATGACCAGTGTACGTCGACCTATTAAAAGTGCAGAAGTTGTCTATGTAGTGACATGTATTTAAAACTATCCTCACTTCCAGACAATAAAAGAAGTTACTTGAACTTTTTTTACCTTTCGTATGAATTGTTAATTAAAGTCATCGTTCTACTTCTCTTGATATTTCCGTCGAGGTGTATGTTCTCTGTTTTTCTCTGTTTTTTAATGTGTCCTTGGACCTGTGTGACTATTATGTCTTCGTCCTTGGAGTAATAGACCGGTTTTAAGAGTCTAAGGGTTCGTCGTCTACGTTTGTAGGTGACCTAAGGTAAAAAAGAGTCTACGTGTCTTGTTACTGAAATCTTTACGGGTCTAGTGTTTACAACGACCGTTGGACTTATAATATTTCCCACTATCACTCATGACTTTCTGATTCTTTACTTATTTATTAAATGGAAGATGATCCACCTGATAGGAGACTGTGGTTCCATACATGAAGAGTTATTTTCTCGAGAACATATTATGACTACCTGAGAAACATACTATCTTTTAATGACGTCTCATACATATTGTGTTACTATAAAATTACTCTCTATATGACTAAAAACCTTATCGTACTATCGTAGACGATGGGGACGTCACGGTTAACACAAGTTTCCGTCTCTTCTCGAACAACTTGTTCCCCAGTTATGAGAAACAGTTGTTCCAGAATTTAAAAACCGGTAAGAACCTCGTCCTCCTTACCCGTTCTGAAGTAACCGGGAGGTATAGTACTTAAGACTAAATCATGTCTTGTTCAAACCTCTTTCTACAATGAAGTAAGGTACACTTGAGAAACTTCTACGTCTTAGGGAACAGGTTCCTAACTAGGTACAGTACCTCAACTGATACGTCCTTTTAGTCTCATTTGTTTTCCAGGATAAGTCGGTAGAGGTGAGACAAGGACCACTAGAAGATTAACAGAAACTATTAAAACTCTGGGGTACCTTAGTACCATTGAGGTCTTATCCACATTTCTTAGATAATCTTTTTTAACGGTTCACGTCCTTTCATAGGGACTATCAATGGTACGCTCCTGGTTTACCTGGACCACTATAAGATACCCTTTCTAATCCTCTAGTTAGACCCTAAGGTTGTAATAGTGGACAAGGACGTTTCCTTCGTAAATTTCGTAAACATCCGTTGTTCGAGGTTTCGAGTCTACTGAGACTTAGAGTTCAACTAAGTAATGACATAGTTGAACTTATACAGGGAGAACGTTAGTCTGACTCACGAGTTGTACAGTTTTCCCACGGTGAGTTTTGTAACTATTCCTACACCCTTTTCCTGTTTTGTAGTTAGGATCGTCTCGTTTCTCTCGGTCCTTCCGATTGGTCACAATCAAAAAGCTAACTAAATAGTTAAGTTTAAAAGTCTTATCTTCCCTCTTGTGAACTCGAAAACAGTCGTTAAAGTAAAAACGGACTACCTTAGGGTAAGACCCAACTTGTAAACCTAGCCTACAAAGGTCCCCTTCCCAACTCACAGTTACACAGTTGTGAAAATCTCTCAAGTGAGTAAATACTGACCTTATTTCCCGACTTTTACAATCGTGGTCATGTTCTCGTACAAGTAAGTGTCATAGGTTATCCGGTTCACCTACAACTAGTCAACCTCTACAAAATACGTGTTAAAGAACTCTTAGATGGTCTATTACTATACCTTCGTGTTCGACTTGAGGTTGACGTATAGTTGTTGTAACTTTTCTAAAAGTTTCGTGTTTACTTGTGACCAGTGAATCTTCATAGTATGTATAGTCGTCACTTGTGTGATATGTCTAAGTGGTCTAAATTAGGTCAGAGAGACTCAGATTGACTAGATTAGGATCTTTTCTTATTTTTGTAGTTCTTCATACTACTCCAACTCAACTTTGATTTCTTCCGTTTCTACAACTCTACCTACCCTTCTAAGGTCTCACGACTCCTGGTCCAATACAACCATTTTCTAACGTAGTTACTCCTTCCTTTATAGAGAGTTAGACTTCGTCTATATGACCCTTCCACGATACTATAAGATACCCCGTAGATGATACAAGTCCGAGTTATACTTTTCCGGTAGTTGTATTTAAATGTTCGAGTTTCCATAGAAGTTTGTTTCAGTTTTTGTTGCCGAGTCTGTTAAGTCTACTCTACCATAACACCTTCTAACTTCTGTACCTTCTTCTCCCCTCGGACACATAGTGAGGCACGGATCGATTACTATGGTTGAACAAACCGTTACTCCTCTTCCTCGAGCCCCGCACAGTTAAATAACCTTAAACTTCTACCTAAAGACAACGAACGTATCAACAGTAGGGAAAACTATGCTCAAAATAAAATGACAAAGGGGTTTATAGATTTTATGGGACGGGCTTTATGAAAAAGGACATAACTATTTAGGCTGTGGTTGCAGTCTTTTAGAATACCAATCCATTGCGTAAACTAATCATAGAGAACGTCTCTTTCGCTATTTAACCTGTCTCTAGGTAGCCTTTTGTATGTGTTCACACTGTATGTAGTTCACTTACCGTAACGATGTCCTTCGGAAGGGGAGGAACGGGACTCGTCGACTACTCGAGCTCGGTATAAGCAACTTCGTCCACTCCATTGCTGGTGAAGATATAGGACAACGCTGTATAATGGTCATGGTCTAACAGCAGAGTGTTACATACGTACCTGTAGTTATGGCTACAAACCTACCCAAACGGTCGCTACTTGTTTTAATCCGGTATAGGCTTTTCTTTGCGTTAGGTTACTTCCGTAGCTCGATGGTTCTAAGGTCTCTTTCCAAAGTGTTCTCCTATAGCCTCTTCAATAAGGCACTTCGACCCACCTAATCCATAAGCATCACACCTAAAAGCAGGAGACTCGAGGTAAGAACCTGCTACAACAGTTTTTGCCATAGCCTTTCTACATCTCAAAAATGAAAGCCTTTCAACCTAGGGTTCTCTCGTCGTTATAAGAGCCAACGACCGAAGTTCATATCAATCGTCCACTCAATCCTACTTACTTTCCGTTTGAATGTTCCAAGGTTTTTTCTATTCCTAACTTAAGAACGGGGTCTGCACCTAAAAGTTTCGAGTCCAAGCACTGAACGCCATCACGTCGAGGTTCGAAACGGTAGTTTAATCGTTGTGGGTTTCTTCCCAGATGAAGGTTACTAGGGTTCCAGTGAGCATAGTTGACGGTTACCGATCAGACTCACGGTGGCACTAACTCTCCTCATTCCAATCGACTACACAGCACTTCTTGTGTTCACACTCCAAACTCTAGCAAGTTATTACGTCGTAAGGTACCACGGGACAGGACTTCTTTCGGAAAGGGGTTGCTGTTTGAAGAATTTCTCCCTACAGCCAGGTTTTTTAGCGTTTTGTAGAGCTAACTTGGTTACGGCAGTAGACTGAAACCGAGTCTTAGTTTTAGCGTCGCCCACTACGACTACTACCGTCCCATTCAACAGTCTACGGTTAGTCACACCCACTTAACATACACATCTTATGCGTCAGGGTTGAGAACTTGTTCATAGACTCATACAACTGATAACCTTAGCACGGTTTTCGTTTGCTGTGCTCTCTCTCTATATCTACCATCCACTGGTAGTCCGACAGAGCCTTCGACACCCATTTGTTATGTTTCTAGACATCTCCCCACAACCAAGTGTCGAACTTACTGACCCTAAACTCTCAGGTTAAACTTCCACAGTGGGCACTGTCTCGTGTTAACGTCCGTAAAGTCGAGGTCTTTTCGACGATCTTGGTAACGCTATTTGACCATCAAAAATACATGCAATATAGGAAATGCGGAGCCTCTCACCTACTAAACTTGCACGGACTTTCTTCTACTTCTTCCCATTTTTTAGTGTCAGATCTGTGAAGTGGAATGGAATGCTCTGCACGTTCCAGTCGTAAGGCACGATTTTATCAAAACTTGACCCATTAGAGAAGAGGTAGTAGACCTTTACACTGTCGAAGCTGTTATTAGGGCTCACGGGCCTTCTCCTTGCCGTCCCGATAGGAAGCATACGCTACCGACTGCTCCCTCGTCAATATCTTTCCTAAAGCACATAAGAAAACACACAGCAGGAACAGCTCTACGTATCACTATGCTTCCTTCACGACTCCTGGGT
>ML179554.1:27953-77135 GCA_004369135.1 Dendrothele bispora CBS 962.96
CATAAAGGAGTTTCCATCAATGTCGACGCAAAATTTCCTTTTTCGAAATATTCTTCGGAAAAGATTTAATCGCATACCTTCTGTGACTGCCAACCGAATAGTATCTGTTGTCAATTTGACAAGTTCAATTCAATAAATGAGGAAGGGCTTGCCTTGAGAGATGTTAACCTTGACCCTGGGGTGTCGAGAGATGTTTTAATGTCCCATTATTGCAACATATATGAAAACATTCAAATCTTATAGATTATGCGAACGAGTAATCAAACCAGATGCAGAAAGCAAGTGGTTCAAGGTGGAATTGAAGTGACTATGCATGTCCAAGTATATCATTTGTGATATTCAGAGAGGATTTCAGAGGACACCAGGATAGTTTCACTTTTATGTGTCAGGAAATGGGATGTTTCATACTCACTTTGCTTGCTGTCAGCACCTTGCCTTTGGTTCGCTAATAAATTATAAAACAAAAGTGAGGGGTAGCCTAGCTTCCCAAAAAGGGTTAATCATACATTCACTCCAAGTGTCATCCAGCCTCTTCGGACGGGCGGACTGCTTCCAAACTTCATATATTCAACCTACTGGTCATTTATTACCTCCTGCCCAAATCCGGGATTACTCTACTTTGTTCCACGGTGTGTGCGCTGTCTACAACAGCGAGCGAGGCCTAAATCCGTTTGATGCGTTGCACGAGGGACCCTGACGTCCCCACACCTAGACATATGGTCATGTACTCCCTCTCCAGCAAATTGACCGTCTGTAGTTTGCGAGCCAACGCAGTTGAGGTGATTTAAGGTTCTGATACTAGTCAAATTGGTTGAGAAACTGTTTCGAGCCCATGATGAAGCGCTAACAAAGACACTTCCGTTCTCTTCTTCCGTGTTGATAAGTCTTCAAAAGGAGTACTTATCCAGTAGATAAAAAATATTACCTTTCACACGATGCTACCGTTGACAGATTATAAGTCTGTATTTTAGTGGATCGGGAAACCTTCTCATATTTTCCAGATATCTGTCCATAGATTTACCAAAACGATGTCCGAGAAAACTGTAACACTAACAGAAATTGATATGATATGGAAAATGACTCGCGGATAACATTACAACAAAAAACAAGCAGTCAAAAGTCCAGTAAATGAACTGCAAAAAGAAAACCTGGAAGTTTGATATGTTAAACTTTAGATGTCCTCGAAAACGTACAGCATAGTTGATTCCGTTAAATACCATACAAAAAAAAACCCACACATACTTCGACCCTTCTACCCGCTCAACCTCTTAAATAAACTCTAACTCACATTGGACTAACTCATCCTGACAACCAAAGGAGTATCTCCAAACACACTAAAACCCTGCATGCCCGTCACAGTGTTTATAGAAGAAGCCGTCATTGACATAGATATCCCACCATAGGCTTGGGAGACGAATACAGCAGGAGTGGGTTCGGGAGAGTCGAGGGGAGAAGTGACGATGTTGGAAGTGGTAGAACAGTGAGCATAGGAGGCAGAGGCAGCGCGTTGTTCAGTATGTTGAGGTTTTTCGTGTGCATGTCCATATTCCCACCCGCATTCGCCATTGTCCTCACACTTCTCGTTCTAGCAACCCCAATTCCTGCAATACCAGCAGCAGGAGCCGTACCACCAATAGCGGCCATATCGACTCCGTAACCTCAGTGAGGTCCAATACCGTGATTATAGTTGCGTATGTCGGGATAGGGAAGCTGGAGAGAGTACTAGTGCAATCGGATTGGCTCCCATACTATAAAGGGTGGAGATCGTGTCTACTTGCGCAGCAACGACACCGGGGTGGTACCCGCCAGGAGTAGTACTGTAAGCATTTGAAATGTTATCGACGTGAGCCATAGACACTTGCCTCAAATTTCCCGTGCAAATCTGACTCGACCTAGAGTTGGCCCTGGACACTGATGCCTCGACTCCTCCACCGTTATCCAAACTGGCAACGTCGAGGTTGACACCCTCGTTGCTCTGGTCATAGCAGCCTGGCGGAGTTGCAATCCGTATCTTGACAATGTCTGTTTTGGTTACGGATGATTTCGAAAGGGGGGTGGGGGGGATGGGAATGAGAAGGACGATGACACCACTGACGGTAGAGACTCCAATGATGGTTGATTTGGGAAGAGCAGAGGTGCTTTTTTGAGTTACAGTCGTAGTTTAGAACCCGCATAGTTGGTATCATCATTTTTGTCGTTTGAGGGCGGTAGTCAAGGAGTTTTTTGACGGATGCGACCGATGGAACGAGGCAGGTAGGTGGTCTGGCAGTGATATACATCAACCAGACAAAGTCATTAAAATGATGCAGAAGTCAAAAGCAAGAATAACAACTCACGAGTTGTCACCAGTATCATTCACAACTACATTTCCTTCCAAAGTAGGGGTTGGGTCAACCAATGTAAAAAGTCGGTCACAGTCGAAAAAGACGCCTCATCAGTAATCCCGCACCGCCTTCTCGAGTAATGGAAGCGACCTCCGGTGTTCCTTGAGTTCCCATTGATTGAGTAGATGATATTGTGAAAGATGATACTATGACCAATTGCAGTCGTAATACTAGGTGAAGCGGAAGTTTGGCAAGCAGGGGGTCAAGGAGAAGAGCTGGATGTTGAGGTTGTGTTCGAACTGGAGTTGTTCGCGTTACGGCCATTGTTTGCGGCCAGGATATTGGCAGTCGAGACGGAAGTCACAAAAGAGCTTTCTGGAAGCGTACAGGTAGCGTCCACTTGAGAAACGGATGAGGATGAGGTGGAAGGACACTCGGAGGGGATTTAGCCTTGGAGTGTTAGTTGGCTCGGTAGTGAAGGAAGTTGCATGGGCCGTCGTAGATTGAGGTTGTGTCTGGGTAGCGCCAGTGTTATTGACCCGAGTCGATGACGGAGCTGTAGGCGGAACGGCTAGAACTGAGAACACAAAGTTGAAGAATGAACAAAAAGGATGACGCACGACACTTGTGCATCTGAAGCTAAAGTGGAGCCTTCAACGGCTGCGTCATGCAAATATGTGCTGTCCGTGTCCAGATCGATCGACGTTCCAACACCAGGGATCCGAGAAGCAAAGATGACGCCTGCACAAGAAGAAAGGTTGTCAGTACACAGACCTTGCATGTAGAGTATGCACACGTACCCATCGCTTCTGAAGAATTCGAAGCATAAGAAAGCGGGGAATGTGGATTTATACAAGGAAAGACAGAGAAATATAAGAGAGCGTCGAGCTAGAGGAATGATGAAAGTAAAAAAGGCAGAGATCGAGAGGCCGTGCCAATCGCAGCCAGCTGAAGACGAGTCAAGAGGGCCGTGGGAAATCGAAAGCTGCAGGCCGTCTACTGGGCCTTCTTCATCATTCATTGAATTTCATTCAATCCCGCATCGCAGAGCTGCGGACCCGATAGCCCTCTATTCACTCTCACACCTGCATGTGTCTCGAAGTATTCAAATCGGTAAGATATAATTTCTACAGTTGGAAAATATAATATACAATCCGCTCGCAACGTCCCCTGGCTATTAGATCCACAGCTCGAATTCCAGCGTAAACGTTGCGTAAAGGTAATTTCCTCAAATTAATCAGAATGAAATGAATCATTGTTGGAGAGGTCCATAGTCCCTCAACCTACACTTTGTTACGGAGTCGGGAGCTCAAAGTTTAATCAAAAATGAATGAATATTACTTACCCTTCCGGAAGACCGACTTTTCCATCCAAAATAAAGATAAGATTTTCACAATCTCGATGGACGCGATGTCCATGAAACTCACAATTTTGATCAACAAAAACTAGAATGGCCATTCCGAATCAATGAATGTGTTTACATATTTGGGGAATATCACAAGAAGTATGAAGATAAGCTTCCAAGAGATTTCACAAAATTTTTTAAATAGTTATTTGACTCTGTACAAGATACCAGCAGAGAATTGAATATGTCAATGAATGCAAGAATTGTTATCATAAAGTACAAAAAGTTATTTACTGCGAGACAGCTTCATCAAGCTCAGCAAGTGCCGCAGAACATTCATCCACCCACTTCTCGAGCTGTCCATGTGAATCAAAAATATCCCTTGCCTCTTCATACTTCCTCCTAGCTTCTATAAAATCTTCCATATCAAAGAGAAGATGGCCAAACTCCAAAAAAGTCCATCCAATTTTATATTTTTCTCCTGGAAATCCTTTCAAGAGCCCCAATGCTTCAGTGAATGCCCCCTTTGCACTTTCATATTGGCTTTGAAGTCTATAGGTTACCCCAAGATATTGATAGCACCATGCAGCATCAACAATCCTCCCAATGTTTTGATATTCCCCTTGAGCATTTGAGAACATACCAACAGCCTCATCATATCGTCTTTGATTCATATAAATTCTACTTAAAGTCCTCAAACAGTCTGCAACCCCTTGTTTATGTCCAATTTCCACAAATTGTTTTTGAGCTTTCATTATCGTTTCAGTTGCTTCATCATATTTTTCCTGCTTTCTATAGAGCTCCCCAAGACTCCATAGACACTCTGCAGCTCGCACCGGATTTCCAAAAGTTTGAAATTGGTTTTGGGCATCTAATAGAATTTTAATAGCCTCATCATTTCTCCCCTGCATTCGATAAATATCTCCAAGCCTTTGCAGACACTCTGCAACTCCCAGCTCATTCCCAATCTGTTGAAATAGCTGCTGAGCTTCTGAGATCATTTCAGAGGCTTCTTTGTGTCTGGCTTGCATGAAGTAAATATCCCCAAGCCATCTCATTGAATTGGCTAGAGCCCGTTGCTTTTGACTTTGTTTGAAATACCTTTGAGCTTGTAAATTTATGTTGATAGCCTTTTCATATTGAGCCTGAACATAGTAGATGCCCCATAGAATATCATAGCACCTTCCCAGTATATCTGCTTCAGATTGAGAGATATTTCCTTCCTCATTGATGCAATCTTTTACCAACATAACCTGGTCCTCAGCACTCTGGAATCTTCCCATCCATCTCAACATCTTTGCCTTCTTTAGTTTCAACTCAACCTCATCATACTTCTTGATGTTTTTATTCTTTTCTAGGATTAGATCAGTTAGACTCAGAGAGACTGGATTAAATCTGGTGAATCTGTATAGTGTGTTCACTGCTGATATGTATGATACTTCTAAGTGACCAGTGTTCATTTGTGCTTTGAAAATCTTTTCAATGTTGTTGATATGCAGTTGGAGTTCAGCTTGTGCTTCCATATCATTATCTGGTAGATTCTCAAGAAATTGTGCATAAAACATCTCCAACTGATCAACATCCACTTGGCCTATTGGATACTGTGAATGAACATGCTCTTGTACTGGTGCTAACATTTTCAGCCCTTTATTCCAGTCATAAATGAGTGAACTCTCTAAAAGTGTTGACACATTGACACTCAACCCTTCCCCTGGAAACATCCGATCCAAATGTTCAACCCAGAATGGGATTCCATCAGGCAAAAATGAAATTGCTGACAAAAGCTCAAGTGTTCTCCCTTCTATTCTGAAAATTTGAATTGATAAATCAATCGAAAAACTAACACTGGTTAGCCTTCCTGGCTCTCTTTGCTCTGCTAGGATTGATGTTTTGTCCTTTTCCCACATCCTTATCAATGTTTTGAGTGGCACCCTTTTGACATGTTGAGCACTCAGTCTGATTGCAAGAGGGACATATTCAAGTTGATACAGTAATGAATCAACTTGAGATTCAGAGTCATCCGAGCTTTGGAGCTTGTTGCCTACAAATGCTTTAAATGCTTCCTTTGCAGGAACAGGTGATAATGTTGGAATCCCAGATTGATCTCCTAATCTTTCCCATAGAATATCACCAGGTCCATTTGGTCCTCGCATGGTAACTATCAGGGATACTTTCCTGCACTTGGCAATTTTTTCTAATAGATTCTTTACACCTATTCTGGAGTTACCATGATTCCATGGGGTCTCAAAATTATCAAAGACAATTAGAAGATCACCAGGAACAGAGTGGAGATGGCTGAATAGGACCTTTTGTTTACTCTGATTTTCCTGCATAGTCAACTCCATGACATGGATCAATCCTTGGACAAGGGATTCTGCATCTTCAAAGAGTTCACATGGAATGAAGTAACATCTTTCTCCAAACTTGTTCTGTACTAAATCAGAATTCATGATATGGAGGGCCAATGAAGTCTTGCCCATTCCTCCTGCTCCAAGAATGGCCAAAAATTTAAGACCTTGTTGACAAAGAGTATTGACCCCTTGTTCAACAAGCTCTTCTCTGCCTTTGAACACAATTGGCACTGCAGGGGTAGCAGATGCTATCATGCTATTCCAAAAATCAGTATATCTCATTAAAATATCATTGTGTTATACATACTCTGCAGTAATTTTCTATCATACAAAGAGTCCATCAGTATTATACAAGAGCTCTTTTATTGAGAAGTACATACCTTGGTGTCAGAGGATAGTCCACCTAGTAGAAGGTAAATTATTTATTCATTTCTTAGTCTTTCAGTACTCACTATCACCCTTTATAATATTCAGGTTGCCAGCAACATTTGTGATCTGGGCATTTCTAAAGTCATTGTTCTGTGCATCTGAGAAAAAATGGAATCCAGTGGATGTTTGCATCTGCTGCTTGGGAATCTGAGAATTTTGGCCAGATAATGAGGTTCCTGCTTCTGTATTATCAGTGTGTCCAGGTTCCTGTGTAATTTTTTGTCTCTTTTTGTCTCTTGTATGTGGAGCTGCCTTTATAGTTCTCTTCATCTTGCTACTGAAATTAATTGTTAAGTATGCTTTCCATTTTTTTCAAGTTCATTGAAGAAAATAACAGACCTTCACTCCTATCAAAATTTATGTACAGTGATGTATCTGTTGAAGACGTGAAAATTATCCAGCTGCATGTGACCAGTAATTTAATATGTCAAAAAATAAGGTTTCAAACACAATACGGAGATATCCGGTTACTTACTGTGAGGCGCTAATCGCGGCAGAAGAGATGCAACTGTCAAAGACGAGAACTTTGTCCAACTGCATGTGATGAGTCAATTGAATGCTTGAAGAAATAAGGTTTCAGAGACATGGGAAGTTCCGAAATTTTGCGCAGCGCAATTCAATCAAATAGCCTTGTACTATCAAAATAGAATGTCCGGGCAGCCTGCTACTTTGCTGCCTTTCCTCACACTGAAACACAAGCTATGCTGTGTGGTCGACGCAACCACAGAGTCTGTTAGTGGTAGTGCAGCTCGACCCGCCTTCCCAAGACTGAAATCCTTCATTTGACTAATCCAATTACATATATGTTTTATGCATGCCTAGGGCTCCAACCAATTATTATACGATTACAGGAAATTTGTATTTAATTGGATATGGATACTAATTAATTATTAACCAATTATAATTAGTAATTAATAAGTCTCTTTGAACTTTGTCTGTTACAAGCTTTCCAACATCAAATTCAAACAACCCATCCTTTGACCACTTCTTTACACACATTACAGAAAATGAAGTTTCAGCTCTGAGCAAAGAACACAGTACAATATGGCACACAAATAGACTCAAGCAAAGGCTCAATTGACACTTTACCAGGAAAAGCAACTTGAAGTTCAGTTTGAGAAACAATAGGAAATGTACCTTTTCCTTTGAAATGGCTTGGGCAGAAGTGAAAACATATCAATTTCTAAAGAATCCATTCACCTCCCACAGCAAATATATATATTTAGGATCTCCTTGGCTGCTGTCACCTGGGTTGTATTGCTGTTCAGGCTAAGTGTGTTCCCAACTAATGGAAGGCTCTAAAAGTGATAGAAAGAAATCCCTATCTTCTGGGGTAAATCATGAGCTTTAGCCATTACAAGTGAGGCTGCACTCAGAAGTGGGGTGGCTGCTTGGGACTGTTCAGTCCTCATCATAAAGTCATACTGTATCAAAGATTGAGAAGCAGTTAGCCTCTTTCTCAGTGAAAGAATCTTAAATTCAGAAACCCCAACTTCACCAATTTTCCTTCCAATTAATTACTAATTATAATTGATTACAACCAATTACAGAGTGCAAGAGTATTTAATTGTAACTGGTAATCACAATAATCAATTATAATTGGTAATTAATTGGAATTGGTTGGAGCCTTATGCATGCCTCTTGGTTTATCCAAATATGCATTAACTGCCACCTTCGTGATCACCCCGCCCTCCTCCAATCTACTACTGTATCATTTCATCAGAACATCATGACCATGCCAGCCCCAACAAAATAAATGTTAGCTGTAAGCCAGTGTAAGGCCGTAACATAAAGAAGATCGTCTCCCTTTGGAGTGTTTTTCCTATTACAAATTCGTCGCATATACCTTTCGTGACTGCGACCTGACGAGGATTTGTCGATAATCTGACAAATTTAACTTTATAAATGAGGAGGGACTTACCTTGGGAGGTCTTAGCCTTGACCTTGAGGTGCCGCGAGATGGTTTAATGTCCCTTTATTGCGGTGAGCAGCTACACAACACATTAAAACATCCATATCCCATAAATTACGCAAACGAGTAACTAAACCAAATGCAGAATGCCAGGCGCAATTGAAGTGACTAAGCTGTACTTCTTTGACATGTATATCTTTTGCCTGAGCTGCATTGTGCAATCACCAGAGGCAATTTCCAATCCCTTCCTAGGCATCGCTGTGCGTGGTAGGTATGAGGCCGTAAGCCGTAAGATGTGATCAACCAAGCGACAGGGATTGAGTGCTTGAGCCCTTCCCTTCGATCGGCCTCTTAATGTTATGTTTTGGTTGACCGTCAAAAAACCTTTGGCAGAACCCAACACAAAAGTCCTTTTCACCAGTAAGGTGTCAGGTCTCTTAATCTCGCTATTTTGTTTTGTTTAATTTATGCGTGGTAATGATTTAACGATGAGGAATCCTTCAGAAAAGACATTTCTTTCCATTTGGTTATTCATCCATCTTTTTGTGGTCTAGTAAAACCATCAGATTGGATAGCCTCTTCAAAGCAGACTCTGGATCGAAGATATTCAAAGAGGATCTCAGAGGACACCGGGATAGTCCCACTCATCACCAAAACCTCAAAACAGATATACAAGATGACAGATATTATATATGGTATAAATCAGTGTTGCTTGTTTTGACGCTGTCGTTCTACCCAGTGAGTGAGGCCGCACTCACTACCTAGCGAGTATTAGAAACGGCCAAGTGTGTCTATTGCCAAAGCTCACAGAATCGGGTTCAACTAGATTCAGAATCGTGTTTCTATGGCAATATCAAAAGAGGGCTCACATCGAGAAGGTATCGACTGTGTTTGCCAAGTGCCGGGAAAAACGTGCGGTCTAAACCTCTGTTTATTTGACTATGAGTGTTGTACCGTTCACGGAACGTTTCAAAAGCAATCATTTTGCATATAACACATGTTGACCTATTGGAATTAGTGCGATTAACATCATTTTGAAAGAGTGATGTTTAGTATGAAAAACTCCCTCACCTCTTCTTATCCTAAGACATTTGTTCTATTCAAGGTTCCGCCAGTGTCATTTTTGTCCTATGCACCAAAAGCGGCTCTCCAGCAAATTGACCGTTTGTAGTTTGCGAGCCAACGCAGTTGAGGTGATTTAAGGTTCTGATACTAGTCAAATTGGTTGAGAAACTGTTTCGAGCCCATGAGGAAGCGCTAAAAAAGACACTTCCGTTCTCTTCTTCCGTGTTGATAAGTCTTCAAAAGGAGTACTCATCCGGTAGATAAAAATATTACCTTTCACATGATGCTACCGTTGACAGATTATAAGTCTGTATTTTAGTGGAACGGAAAACCTTCTCATATTTTCCAGATATCTGTCCATAGATTTACCAAAACAATGTCCGAGAAAACTGTAACACTAACAGAAATTGATATGATATGGAACATGACTCGCGGATAACATTACAACAAGAAACAAGCAGTCGAAAGTCCAGTAAATGAACCGCAAAAAGAAAACCTAGAAGTTTGATATGTGAAATTTAAATGTCCTCGAAAACATACATCATAGTCGTTTCCGTTAAATACCATACAAAAAAAAACCACACATATTTTGACCCTTTGACCCTCTCAACCTCTCAAATGAACTCAAACTCGCATTGTACTGGCTCATCCCGACATTCAAAGGAGAATCTCCAAACCCCTAGGTAGCCGTCACAGTGTTCATAGCCGTCATTGGCATAGATATTCCACCATGGGTTTGGGAGATGAATACAGTGGAAGCGGGTTCGAGAGAGTCGAAGGGAGAAGTGACGGTATTGGAAGTGGTAGGGGCTGTGAGCATAGGAGGCAGAGGCGGTATGTCAGAATGTTGAGGTTTTCCGTGTGCGTGTCCATGTACTCACCCGCATTCGCTATTGTCTTCACGTTTCTCGTTCTAGCAACCCCAATAACAGCAACACCAGCTACAGGAGTTGTACCACCAATAGCGGCCATATCGACTCCGTAACCTGAGTTAGGTCCGATGGCGTAATTGCACGTATTGGGAAGGGAAGCTGGAGAGGGTACTGGTGCGATAGCATTGGCTGTCATAGTATACAGGTTGGGGGGCATGTTTCCTTGCGTTGTAGTGACACCGGGGTAGTAACCGCCAGGAATAGAGCTGTAGGCATTTGAAATGTTATCGATGTAAGCCATAGGCGGCTGCCTCAAATGTCCAGTGCAAATTTGACTCGATCTAGAGTTAGCAAAAGACACTAATGCCTCGACTCCTCCACCGTTATCCAAACTGGCGACGTCGAGGTTGGCACCCTCGTTGCTCTGGTCATAGCAGTCTGGCGGAGTCGCAATCCGCATCTTGACAATATCTGTTTTGGTTATGGATGATTTCGAAAGGGGTGGGGGTGGGGGAATGAGAAAGGACGATGACACCACTGATGGCAGAGACTCCAATGATGGTTGATTTGGGAAGAGCGGAGGTGCTTCTTTGAGTTACAGTCATAGTTTAGAACCCGCATCGTCGGCATCATCATTTTTGTGGTTTCGGGACGGTGATTAAGGAGTTTTTTGAATAATGCGACCAATGGAATGAGGGGGGGTAGGTGGTTTGGCAAGTGATGTGTGTATGTAGCGTCAAAAGAGAAAGTCATTATGTAAATTCCCCCAGCAGTCAAAACCAAGAATAACAACTCACGACTTGTCCCTTGTATCATTCGGAGCTACATTTCCTACCGAGGTAGGGGTTGGATCAACCGATGTAAAAAGGTCGGTCACAGTCGAAAAAGACGCGTCATCAGTGATGGTGGTCGCACTGCCTCCTCAAGTAATGGAAGCAAGCTCCTGTGTTCCTTGAGTTCCCATCGTTTGAGTAGATGATGTTGTGAAATGGTGGTACTATGACCGATTGCAGTCGTAGTACTAGGTGAAGCAGATGTTTGGCAGGCAGGGGGTCAAGGAGAAGAGCCGGATGTCGAGGTTGGGTTCGGACCGGAGTTGTTGTTTGCGCTACGACATTATTCGCGGCCAGATTATTTGCAGTCGAGATGGAAAGCACAGAAGAGCTTATTGGAAGGGTGCAGGTAACGTCTGCTTGAGAAACGGATGAGGATGAGGTGGAAGGGACACCCGGAGGGGATGAAGCTGTGGATGTTGGAGCGTTAGTTGGCTCGGTAGTGAAGGAAGTTGCGTCAGCCAACGTAGATTGAGGTTGGGTAGGGGTAGCGCCAGTGTTATTGATCCGAGTTGATGACGGAGCTGTAGGCTGAACGATTAGAACTGAGAAGAGAAAGTTGAAGAATGAGCCAAAAGGATGACGCACGACACTTGTGCACCTGAAGCCAAAGTGGAGCCTTCAACAGCTGCGTCATTCAAATGTATGCTGTCCGTGTCCAGATCGATTGACGTTCCAACATCAGGGATCCGAGAAACAAAGATGACGCCTGCACGAGAAGAAAGGTTGTCAGTACACAGACCTTGCATGTAGAGTATGCACACGTACCCATGGTGCCTGAAGAATTTGAAGCATAAGAAAGCAGGGAATGTAGATTTATGCAAGAAGGAGAAGGAAATATAAGAGAGCGCCGAGCTAGATGAATGGTGAAAGTGAAAAAAGCAGAGATCGAGAGGCCGTGCCAATCGCAGCCAGCTGAAGACGGACGAAGCAAGTCAAGAGGGCCGTGGGAATTGAAAGCTGCAGGCCGCGTCTCCTGGGCCTTCTTGCCAATTTCGTCGCTCATCATTCCTGCAATCCTGCATCGCAGAGCTACGGACCCGATAGCCCTCTATTCACTCTCACACTTGTATATGTCTCGAAGTGTTCAAATCAGTAACATATAATTTCTACAGTCGGAAGATATGATGTACAATCCGCTCACAACGTCCCCTGGCTAGATCCACAGCTCGAATTCCAGCGTAAACATTGCATAAAGGTAATTTCCTTTAATCAATCGGGGTGAAATGAATCATTGTTCGAGAGAGGACCATAGGCCCTCAACCCACACTTTGTTACGGAGTCGAGAGTTTAAAGTTTAACGCATCAAAAATGAATATTATTACTTACCCATCCGGGAGAACGTCTTTTCTGGCCAAAGTAAAGACAGTGTTCATAATTTCTATGCACACGATAACCACAAAACTTGCAACTTTGACTCATCAACGAAAATTAGAATCTCCATTCCAAATCAAAAAATGTGTATACCTACTTGGGGAATATCACAAGAAGTATGGCAATAAGCTTCAAGGAGATTTCCCAAAAATTCCTTTGATAGATATTTATTTGACTATGTACAAGATACCGGCAGAGGGTTGAAGATATCGAGGAATTGTTATTATAAAGTATGAAAATTTGTTCACTGCTTGATAGCTTCATCAAGTTTAGCAAGTGCCTCAGAACATTCATCCACCTCCTTCTCAAGCTGTCCATGTGAATCAAAAATATCCCTTGCCTCTTCATACTTCCTCCTAGCTTCCACAAAATCTTTCACATCTAAGAAAAGATGGCCAAACCCCAACAAAGTCCATCCAATTTTATATTTTTCACCTGGAAATTCTTTCAAGAGCTCCAATGCTTCAGTGAATGCCTCCTTTGCCTTTTCATATTGGCCTTGAAGCCTATAAGTTCTCCCAAGATATTGATAGCACCATGCAACATCAACAATCCTCCCAATGTTTTGATATTGCATCCGAGCATTTGAGAACATACCAATGGCATCATTGTATTGTGTTTGATTCATATAAATTGTACCCAAGGTCCTCAAACACCATGCAACTCCTTCTTTAGATCCAATTTCCTCAAATTGTTTTTGACCTTTCATTATCATTTCAGTTGCTTCATCATATTTTTTCTGTATTCTATAGAGCTCCCCAAGGCTCCATAGACAATCTGCAGCTCGCACCTGATTTCCAAAAGTCTGAAATTGTTTTAGAGCATCTGATATCATTTGAATTGCATCATCATTTCTGCCCTGCATTCGATAAATATCTCCAAGCCTTAGCAGACACTCTGCAACTCCCAGCTCATTCCCAATTTGTTGAAATAGCTGCTGAGCTTCTGAGATCATTTCAGAGGCTTCTTTGTATTTGGCTTGCATATAGTAAATATTCCCAAGCCAGCTCATTGAATTAGCCTGAGCCCAAAGGTTTTTACTTTGTTTGAAATACTTTTGAGCTTGTAAACTCATGTTGATGGCCTTTTCATATTGGGCTTGAGCATAGTAGATGTATTGTAGCATATCAAAGCACCTTCCCAGTATATTTGCTTTAGATTGAGAGATATTTCCTTCCTCAACAATACAATCTCTTACAGACATAACCTGGGCCTCAGCATTATGAAAATTTCCCATCCATCGCAATCTAAATGCCGTCATTAATTTCAAATCAACCTCATCATCCTTCTGAATATTTTTATCCTTTTCTAGAATCAGATCAATAAGACCCATAGAAACTGAATAAAATCTACTGAATTCTCCAATCTTTTTTACTGCAGAAATGGATGAAGTTTTTGAGTGACCACTACTTATTTGTGCTTTGTAAATCTTTTCAATATTGTTGATATGAGGTTCAAGTCCAGGTTGTGCCTCCATTTTATTTCTTGGTAAATTTTTAAGAAATAGTCCATAAAACATCTCTAACAGATCAACATCAACTTGTCCAATGGGATACTTCAAATGAACATGCTCTCGTACTGGTGCCAACATTTTCAGCCCTTCATTCTGGTCATAGATGAGTGAGCTCTCTAAAAGTGTTGACACATTGACACTCAATCCTTCTCCTGGAAACATCTGATCCAAATGTTCAACCCAAAGAGGGATCCCATCAGGTAAAAATGACAGTGTGGACAGAAGCTCAAGTGTTCTCCCTTCTATTCTAAAAATTTGAATTGATAAATCAATGGAAAAACTAACACTAGTCAGCCTTCCTGGCTCTGTTTGCTCTGCTAGGATTGATGTTTTGTCCTTTTCCCACATCCTTATCAATGTTTTCAGTGGTACTCTTTTGACATGTTGAGCACTCAGTCTGATTGCAAGAGGGACATATTCAAGTTGATACAGTAATGAATCAATTTGAGATTCAGAGTCATCTGAGCTTTGGAGCTTGTTACCTGCAAATGCTTTGAATGCTTCTTTGGCAGGAACAGGTAACAATGTTGGGATACCAGTTTGATCTCCTAATCTTTCCCATGCAATATCACCAGGTCCATCTGGTCCCCTCATGGTAACTATCAGAGATACTTTCCCATACTTGGCAATTTTTTCTAATAGATTCTTTACACCAATTCTGGAGTCACCATGATTCCATGGGGTCTCAAAATTATCAAAGACAATCAGAAGATCACCATGAGCAGACTGGAGATAATTAAATAGGACCTTTTGTTTACTCTGATTCTCCTGCATGGTCAACCCCATAACATGGATCAATCCTTGGACAAGGGATTCTGCATCTTCAAAAAGTTCACATGGAATGAAGTAACATCTTTCTCCAAACTTGTTCTGTACTAAATCAGAGTCCATGATATGGAGGGCCAATGAAGTCTTGCCCATTCCTTCTGCTCCTAGAATAGCCAAGAATCTGAGAGCTTGTTGACAGAGAATATTGACCCCCTGTTCAACAAGCTCTTCTCTGCCTTTGAAGACAATTGGCACTGCTGGGGTAGCAGATGCTATCATGCTATTTCAAAAATCAGTATATCTCAGTGACATTAAATTATCATTGTGTTTTACATACTCTGCAGTAATTTTCTATCATACAAAGAGTCCATCAGTATTATACAAGACCTCTTTATTGAGAAGTACATACCTTGGTATCCAGGGATAGTCCACCTAGTAAAAGGTAATTTGTTTATTCATGTCCTAGATTTTCAGTACTCACTATCAGCCTTTATAATATTCAGATTGCCAGCAACATTTGTGATCTGGGCATTTCTAAAGTCATTGTTCTGTGCATCTGAGAAAAAATGGGGTCCAGTGGGCTGCTGTTCAGGAATCTGAGGATTTCGGCCAGATAATGAGGTTTCTGCTTCTGTATTATCAATGTTTGTAGTGTGTCCAGGTTCCTGTGTATTTCTTTGTCTCTTTTTGTCTTTCAAATGTAGAACTGCCTTTATAGCTTTCTTCATCCTGCTACTGGAATTAATCGTTATTCTTTTCATCAAAGTTCATTGAAGAAAATAACAGACCTTGACTCCTAACAAAAATTATGTACAGTGATGTATCTGCTGAAGACGTGAAAATTATCCAGCCGCATGTGACCAGTAATTTAATATGTCAAAAAATAAGGTTTCGGACACTACGGAGATATCCGATTACTTACTGTGAGGCGCTAATGGCGGCAGAAGAGAGATGTAACTGTCAAAGACGAGAATTTTATCCAACTGCATGTGATCATTCAATTGAATATGTCAAGAAATAAGGTTTCAGAAACATGGGAAGTTCCGGAAAAGTTGCGCTGGGCAATTCATGATCAATCAACTGGCCTTGTACTATCAAAATAGAATGCCCAGGCTGCCGGCTGCTAGCTAGCTGCCTTTTTTTATACTGAAACACAAGCTGTGCCATAGTGTTGCACGCGACTCGACTCCGCTCCGGCTAGTCGCCGAGTCGAGCCGGTTTTTGAGTCGCAGCTTGACTCGTGACTCAAGTCAGCAGAGTCATTCGGAGTCGAGTGTGAATTTTGTTCCAAATAAACTGGAATTTCAGAGATTAAAACAGTTCAGTGCTCTTTGAAATATAGCTAATGACTTCAAAAAGGAATTTAGAGCTGAAGCAAGTAGATAGAAATGTATTCGGAAATTTTTTCGAGATCGGTATGACCCTGTCATAACCAGATTCTCACGGCTTTTTCATGACTGCAATTCACATTTCAGCCATTGTACAGTGCTTATTTTTATTACCTTCACTCACTGTATCAACTTGTTGTAAGCTATTATACTTACTTTTAGCACTTTTGCTCCCTCCTTCCTTGAGAAAGCCATTTCGACCGACTCCAATTGACTTGAGTCAGAGTTGAGTCAATTTAAATGACTTTTTTGCCCAGTCGAGCCGAGTCCTGACATCACTACTGTGTGATGTAACCAGGTTGATGCAACCCCATAGGCTGCTTATGGTAGTGCAGCTGGACCTGCCTTCCCAAAGCCGAAATTCTTGATTGGACCAATCCAATTCCATATATATTTTTCCAATCTACTACTGACAACTGTACTATTTCACCGGAACATTATGACCATGACAGCTCCCACAAAATAAAATCTTGTCTCTGGTGGCCGTAACATTGTGATATAAAGATAGTTTCGTCGAATTTCGCTGTAGGCAATGGAAAACTACCTTTTTTCGAGTGTCCTTCACAAGAAAAATCGTCGCATATACCTTCCATAACTGCAAACTGATGAAAAATTATCGTAAATTTGACAAGTTCAATTTAATTTCATAATTGAGGAAGGGCTTGCCTTGGGAGGTCTTAATCTTGACCTTGGGGGTGCCGAGAGATGTTTTGATGGAGTGAGTGACCACACAACACATAAAAACATTCAAATACCATGAATTGAGGACTAAACTGGATGCAGAAAGCAAGTGGTTTAAGGGCAGAGTCGAAGTGACTATGCATGTCCAAGCTGTTTATATTTGCCCAAGCTGCATCATGCGATCAATGGAGGTCATTTCCAATCCCTTTTTAGGCTCAGGCCACTGGCAGTCATTTAGAGGAGCTATCGAGGTTACGTTTTGGCAGACCACATCTTTATATTGTTCCATTTTAAATGTGCGAAAATGGTAATGAAATCAATAATAAGACACCCTTTAGAAAAGAGATGAAAGTACCAGGAAACATTTTTTACATCCACCTGTTCATCCATCTTCTTGTGGCCTAGTAAAATATCAGATTGGATACCCTCTTCAAAGCAGACTCAGAGATATTAGAGGAGACTGGGATAGTTTCACTTTAATACATCAGGAAAAAGGATGTTCCATACTCATTTTGCTTGCTGTCAGAACCTTGCCTTTGGTTTGCTAATAAAATGAAAGAGCAGAGTCATGAATTGGTTGACTTGAGGGGTAGCCTCAGCTTCCCAAAAAGGGTTCGGAAATTTCGAACCACCATCATCCATTCACTCCAAGTGTCACCAAGCCTGTTCTGATGAGCAGACCGCTTCCAAACCTCATAAATTCAACTTACTGGTCACTTATTACCTCCTACCCAAATCCGGGATTATTTTACTTTGTTCCGAAGTGTACATGCTGTGAGCAAAGCCTAAATCTGTTTGACGCATTGAACAGCCACCTGACTTTCCCGCACCTACGCATGTGGTCATACTCCATCTCTAGTGAATTGACCATTTGTAGTTTACGAGCCCAATGTAGTTGAGTTGATTTAAGGTTCTCATACTTTAGCCAAGTCTGTTGGGAAACCGTTTCGAGCCCATGATGAATTGCTAACAGACACTTCCGTTCTCTTCTCCCACGTTGATAAGTTTTTGAAAGGTGTACACATCTAGTAGATAAAAAAGACCTTTCACACAATGCTACCCTTGACGGATAAAAGTATTTTAGCGGATCGGGAAACCTTCTCATATTTTCCAGATATCTGTCCATAGATTTACCAAAACGATGTCCGAGAAAACTGTAACACTAACAGAAATTGATATGATATAGAAAATGACTCGCAGATAACATTACAACAAAAAATAAGCAGTCGAAAGTCCAGTCAATGAACCGCAAAAAGAAAACCTGGAAGTTTGATATGTGAAATTTAAATGTCCTCGAAAACGTACATCATAGCTGTTTCCATTAAATACCATACAAAAAAAACCACACATACTTTGACCCTTTGACCCTCTCAACCTCTTAAATGAGCTCAAACTCGCATTGAAATGGCTCATCCTGACAACCAAAGGAGTATCTCCAAACACACTAAAACCCAGCATGCTTATCACAGTGTTTATAGAAGAAGCCGTCATCGACATAGATATCCCACCATAGGCTTGGGAGATGAATACAGCGGGAGTGGGTTCGGGAGAGTCGAAGGGAGAAGCGACGGTATTGGAAGTGGTAGGGACTGTGAGCATAGGAGCCGGAGCTGGTGTGTCATTCGGAACGATGTTGGGGTTATTCGTGTTTGTGTTCACGTTCCCACCCACATTTACCGTTGTCCTTACACTCCTCGTTATAGCAGACCCAATACCAACAACACCAGCAGCAGGAGTCGTAGCACCAATAGCGGCCATATCGACTTGAGTCAGGTCCAATACCATGATTATAGTAGCACATGTCGGGAAGGGAAGCTGGGGGGGGTACTGGTGCGAGAGGATTGGCTTTCATGTGACATACTATATGGGTCGGAGGCCATGGTTCCTTGCGTAGCAGCGACACCGGGGTAGTACCTGCCAGGAGTAGAGCCGCAAGCGTTCGAAATGCTATTGACGTAGGCCATATGCCGCTGCCTCAAACGTCCAGTGCAAATTTAACTCGATCTAGAGTTAGCAAAAGACACTGATGCGTGGACTCCTCTACAGTTATCCAGACTAGCGACATCGGAATTGACACTCTCATTGTTCTGGTTATAGTAGTCTGGCTGAGTCCCAATCCACATCTTGTCGACATCTGTTCTGATTAAAGATGGTTTCAAAAAGGGGGAGGATGGAAATGAGAAGGACAATGACACCACTGATGGCAGAGACTCCGATGATGGTTGATTTGGGAAGAGTGGAGGTGCTTTTTTGAGTTACAGTCGTAGTTAAGAACCCGCATAGTCGGCATCATCATTTTCGTGGTTTTGGAACGGTAGCTAAAGAGTTTGTGACGGACACGACCGATAGAACAAGGCAGGCAGGTGATTCGTCAAGTGATGTGTGTATGTAGTGTCAACAGAGAAAGTTATTAAATCAATCCAGCGGTCAAAACCAAGAATAACAACTCACGACTTGTTACTAGAATCATTCGCAGCTACATTTCCTACCGAAGTAGGGGTTGGGTCAACCGATGTAAAAAGGTCGGTCATAGTCGAAAAGCAACGCGTCATCAGCGATGGTTGCCGCACCGCCTCCTCGAGTAATGGAAGCGACCTCCTGTGTTCCTTGAGTCCCGTTGTTTGAGTAGGTGATGTCGTGAAATGGTAATACTGCGACCAATTGCAGTCGTAATACCGGGTGAAGTCGAAGTGTGGTAGGCAGGGGGGTGAAGGAGAAGAGCTGGATGTCAAGGTTGTGCTCCAACCGGAGTTGTTCGCGTTACGGCCGTTACTTGCAGCCAGAGTATTGGCAGTCGAGACGGAAGTCGCAGCAGAGCTTCTCGGAAGGGTACAGGTAGCGTCCGCTTGAGAAACGGATGAGGATGAGGCAGAAGGGACACTCGGAGAGGATGTAGCCATGGATGTTGGAGCATTACTTGTCTCGGTAGCGAAGGAAGTTGCGTGGGCCGTTGTAGATTGAGGTTGGGTCTGGGTAGCGCCAGTGTTATTGACCTGAGTTGATGACGGAGCTGTAGGCTGAACAGCTAAAACTGAGAACACAAAGTCGAAGAATGAGCAAAAAGAATGACGCACGACACTTGTGCACCCAAAGCCAAAGTGGAACTTTCAACAGCTGCGTCATTCAAATGTATGTCGTCCGTGTCCAGATCGATCGACGTTCCAACACCAGGGATCCGAGAAGCAAAGATGACGCTTGCACAAGAAGAATGGTTTTCAGTAAACAGACTTTGCATGTAGAGTATGCGCACGTACCCTTGGCTCCTGAACAGTCTGAAGTGTAAGAAAGCGGGGAATGTGAATTTATACAAAAAATGGGGAGAAATATAAGAGGGCGTTGGGCTAGAGGAATGAAGAAAGCAAAAAAAAGGCAGAGATCGAGAGGCCGTGCCAATCGCAGCCAGCTGAAGACGGACGAAGCAAGTCAAAAGGGCCGTGGGAAATTGAAAGCTGCAGGCCGCGTCTACTTCCTAATTTCGTCACTCAAGCGCTCATCATTCATGCAGTTCCGCATCACATAGAGCTACAGACCTGATAGTTGTCAATTCACTCTTGTACCCATATCATTTTTTACAGTCAGAAAAAACAATGTACAATCCGCTCGCAAGGTCCCCTGGCTAGATCCACAGCTCGAATTCCAGCGTAAGTGACATTGCATAAAGGTAATTTCCTTAAATCAATCGGAGTGAAATAAATCATTGTTCTAGGGAGGACCATAGGCCCTCAACCAACACTTTGTTACGGAGTCGAGAGTTTAAAGTTTAACGGATCAAAAATGAATATTACTACTTACCCATCCGGGAGAACGACTTTTCTGGCCAAAGTAAAGACAGTGTTCATAATTTCTATGCACGCGATAACCGCAAAACTCACAACTTTGATCAATGAATCAGAATCTCCATTCCGAATCAACAAATGTGTATACCTACTTGGGGAATATCACAAGAAGTATGGAAATAAGCTTCAAGAAGATTTCCCAAAGTTTACTTTGATAGATATATTTGTTTGACTATGTACAAGATACCGGCAGAGGAAGGAATATATCGATGAATGCAGGAATTCTTATTATAAAGTATGAAAAGTTATTTACTGCTTGATAGCTGCATCAAGCTTAGCAAGTGCCCTGGAACATCTATCCACATACTTCTCAAGTTGTCCATGTGAAGCAAAAATATTCCTTGCTTCTTCATACTTTCCCCTAGCTTCTGAAAGATCTTTCATATCAAAGAAAAGATGGCCAAACTCCAACAAAGTATATCCAATGTAATATTTCTCTTCTGGAAATCCTTTCAAGAGCTCCAATGCTTCAGTGAATGCCTCCTTTGCCTTTTGATATTGGCCTTGAAGCCTATAAGTTATCCCGAGACGTTGATAGCACCATGCAACATTAAAAATCCTCCCAATGTTTTCCCATTGCCTCTGAGCATCTGAGAACATACCAACAGCTTCGTCATAATGTGTTTGATTCATATAAATACAACCCAAGGTAAACAAACAGAATGCAACTCTTTTTTTGTCTCCAATTTCCTCAGATTGTTTTTGAGCTTTCATTAACATTTCAGTTGCTTTATCATATTTTTCCTGCATTCTATAGAGCTCCCCGAGACTCCATAGACACCCTGCAGCTTGCCCCTGATTCCCAAAAGTCTGAAATTGTTTTTGAGCATCTGATATTATTTTAAATGCCTCATCATTTCTCCCCTGCATTCGATAAATATTTCCAACCCTTTCCAGACACTCTGCAACTCCCAGCTCATTCCCAATTTGGTGAAATAGCTGCTGAGCTTCTGAGATCATTTCAGAGGCTTCTTTGTATCTGGTTTGCATAAAGTAAATATTCCCAAGTTGTCTGATTGAATCAGCTTGAGCCCTTTGGTTTTTGCTTTGTTTGAAATACTTTTGAGCTTGTAAATTCATGTTGATGGCATTTTCATAGTGAGTCTGAGAATAGTAGATGTCTTGAAGAATATCAAAGCACCTTCCCAGTATATCTGCTTCGGATTTAGAGATATTTCCTTCCTCATTGATACAATCTTTTACAGACATAACCTGAGCCTCAGCATCCTGGAATCTTCCCATCCATCTCAATTGAAATGCTCTCATTAGTTTCAAATCAAATCTATCATCTTTTTCAATATTTTTATCCCTTTCCAGGATCAGCTCAATCAGACTTATAGAGACTGAATAAAAGCTAGTGAATCTATACAGTGTTCGCACTGCAGAAATGCATAATTCTTTTGAATGGCCATTGCTTATTTGTGTGTGGAGAATCTTTTCAATATTGTTGATATGAAGCTGGAGCATAGGTTGGGCTTGCATGTTGTTATTTGATAGATCTTTAAGAAATTGTGCATAGAACCTCTCCAACTGATCAATGATACCTTGCCTAAGGGGATATTTTGAATGTATATGTTCCTTGACTGGTGCTAACATTTTTATCCCTTCATTTTGTCCATAAATGAGTGAGCTGTTTAAAAGTGTTGACACATCCAAACTCAAATGCTCTTGAAACATCTGAGGTAAATTTTTAACCCAAAAAGGGATCCCATTAGGCAAAAATGATATTGCTGATAGAAGGCTGAGTGTTTTCCCTTCTATTTTGAAAATTTGCAAAGATAAATCAATGGAAAAGCTGACACTGGTCAGTCTTCCTGGCTTTGTTGGCTCTGTCAGGATTGATGTTCTGTCTTTCTCCCACATAATCAACACTTCTTCCAGTGGGATTTGTTTGACATGTTGAGCACTCAATCTGATTGCAAGAGGAACATATTCAAGTTGAAAGAGCAATGAATCAATTTGGGATTCAGATTCATCTGAGCTCTGGAGCTTGTTACCTGCAAATACTTTGAATGCTTCTTTTGCAGGAACAGGTAATAATGTTGGGATCCCAGATTGATCTCCTAATCTTTCCCATGAAATATCACCAGGTCCATCTGGTCCCCGCATGGTAACTATCAGAGATACTTTGCCATACTTGGCAATTTTTTCTAATAGATTTTTTACACCAATTCTGGAGTTACCATGGTTCCATGGGGTCTCAAAATTATCAAAGACAATCAGGAGATCACCATGAGCAGACTGAAGATGGTTGAATAGGACCTTTTGTTTACTCTGATTCTCCTGCATAGTCAACTCCATAACATGGATCAATCCTTGAACAAGGGATTCTGCATCTTCAAAAAGTTCACATGGAATGAAGTAACACCTTTCCCCAAACTTGTTCTGTACTAAATCAGAATCCATGATATGGAGGGCTAATGAAGTTTTGCCCATTCCTCCTGCTCCCAGAATGGCCAAGAATCTGAGAGCTTGTTGACAGAGAATAGCTACCCCCTGTTTAACAAGCTCTTCTCTGCCTTTGAAGACAATTGGCACTGCTGGGGTAGCAGATGCTATCATGCTATTCCAAAAATCAGTATATCTCATGAAAATATCATTGTGTTTCACATACTCTGCAGTAATTTTCTGTCATACAAAGAATCTATCAGTATTATACAAGAGCTCTTTTATTGAGAAGTACATACCTTGGTATCAGGGGATAGTCCACCTAGTAGAAGGTAAATTATTTGTTCATTTCTTAGTTTTTCAGTACTCACTATCACCCTTTATAATATTCAGGTTGCCAGCAACATTTGTGATCTGGGCATTTCTAAAGTCATTGTTCTGTGCATCTGAGAAAAAATGGAATCCAGTGGATGTTTGCATCTGCTGCTCGGGAATCTGAGAATTTTGGCCAGATAATGAGGTCCCTGCTTCTGTATTATCAGTGTCTCCAGGTTCTTGTGTAATTTTTTGTCTCTTTCGGTCTCTCAAATGTGGAGCTGCATTCATAGTTCTCTTCATCTTGCTACTGGAAATGAATCATTAAGTATGCTTTCCATTTCGTTCAAGTTCATTGAAGAAAATAACAGACCTTCACTCCTATCAAAATTTATTTAAAGTGATGTATCTGTTGACAACGTGAAAATCATCCAGCTGCATGTGACCAGTAATTAATATGTCAACAAATAAGGTTTCAGACACTACGGAGATATCCGGTCACTTACTATGAGGCGCTAATAGCGGCAGAAGAGAGATGTAACTGTCAAAGACGAGAAATTCAACTGCATGTGATCAGTTAATTGAAAGGTTGAAGAAATAAGGTTTCAGAGACATGGGAAGTTCCGAGAGGTTGTGCAGTGCAATTCAATAAACTGGCCTTGTAGTATCGACATAGAACACCCAGGCTGCTTGCTACTGGCTGCCTTTTTCTGTACTGAAACACGAGCTGTGCCATGTGGTTGACACAACCACAGAGTCTGTTTGGGTAGTGCAGCCGGTCCTGCCTTCCCAAAACTGAAAATTTTCATTGGACCAATCCAATTCCGTATATGTTTTCATGCCCTTTAGTTTATCAGGGTTTATCCAAACATTCATTAGCTACCACCTTTGTGATCGCCCTGCCTTCCCCCAATCTACTACTGTACCATTTCATCGAAACATCATGACCACGGCAGCCTCGACAAATTGAACAAAATTGTCTTTGGTAGCTGCAACGTTGTGATATTTTTTATTTTGGAGTGTCCTTCATAAAAGAATTTGTCGCATATACCTTCCATAACCGCAAACTGAGGATGGGTTCGCCTTGGGAGGCTTTAGCCTCAACCTTGGGGTGCCGTGAGATGATATAAACTCCCTTTATTGTAGTGGGCGGTCTTGCAACACATGTAAATATTCAGATCCCATGAATTATGCAAATGAGTAACCAAACCAGATGCAGAAAGCATGTGGTTCAAGGATGGAGTTGAAGTGGATATGCCACACATCCAAGCTGTACATATTTGACTTGTATATCATTTGCCTGAGCTGCCTCATGCAATCACCAGAGGTCATTCCCAACCCCCTTCCTAGGCTCAGACCGGTCATTTGAAGGAGCTATTGATGTTATGTTTGGTCAAATGACCTCCACCAAAAAAAAGTTAAAAAACCCCAACACAAAAGTCTTTTTTGCTATTCATCAGGACTTTATATTGTTCCATTTAACACATGCAGAAATGGTAACAAAATCAATCATAAGCTCTTCAGAAAAGACATGAAAGTGCCCAGAAACATTTCTTTCTATCCAGCTGTTCATCCTTCTTTTTGTGGCCTAGTAGAAATATCAGATTGAATAGCCCTTTCAAAGCAGACTTGGAGATATCAGAGGGATAGTTTCACTTCAATGTGCCAGGAAACAGAATGTTCCATATTCATTCTGCTTGCTGTCAGAAGCTTGCCTTTGGTTCACTAATAAAATGACAGAGCAGAGTCATAAATTGATTAACTTGAGGGGTTGCCTCGCTTCCCAAAAAGGGTTCGGAAATTTTGAACCTCCATCATCCATTCACTCCAAGCGTCACCAAGCCTGTTCTGACAGGCGGACTGCTTCCAGACCTCATTTCAATCCACTAGTCACTTATTACCTCCTACCCAAATCCAGGATTATTTTTCTTTGTTCCACAGTGTGTGTGCTGTGAGCAAGGCCTAAATCTGTTTGACGCATTGAACAGCCACCTGACTTTCCCGCACCTACGCATGTGGTCATACTCCATCTCTAGTGAATTGACCATTCGTAGTTTACGAGCCTAATGTAGTTGAAGTTCTCATACTAGCCAAGTCTGTTAGGAGACCGTTTCGAGCCCATGATGAACTACTAACAGACACTTCCCTTCTCTTTTCCCATGTTGAGAAGTCTTTAAAAGGCGTACGCATCTATTAGATAAAAAAGTATCACATTTCACACGATGCTACTGTTGACGTATAAAAGCTCTATCCTAGTAGATCTGAAAACTTTCTCATATTCTCCAGATATCTGATCATACATTTATCAAAATGAGATCTAAGGTAAAAGCATAACACCAACAGAAATCGATATGATATGGGAAATGGTTCGCGGATCAACACTACAACAAAAAAACCGCAAAAAAAACACCTGAAAGTTTGATATGTTAAAATTTAAGCATCTAAATATCCTCAAAATCAAACAGCCTAGTCATTTCCGTTAAATACCATACAAACAGAACCACCCAGACTTCGACCCTTCGACCCGCTCAACCTCTTGAACAAACTCAAACTTGTATTGGACTGACCTATCCCGAGATTTGAAGGAGGATCCCCAAATGCACTAAACCCCTAGGTGCCCATCACAGTGTTTATAGAAGAAGCTGTCGTCAACATAAATATTCCATCATAAGCTTGGGAGATGGATACACTGGAAGCAGCTTTGGGAGAGTCGAGGGGAGAAGTGACAATATTGGAAGGGGTAGGGACTGTGAGCATAGGAGGCAGAGGCAGCGCATTATTCAGAATGTTGAGGTTATTCGTGTTCACGTTCACGTCCCCACCCGCATTTGCCGTTGTCCTCACACTTCTCGTTCTAGCAACCCCAATACCAACAACACCAGCAGCAGCAGGAGTAGTACCACCAATAGCGGCCATGTCGACTCCATAACCTGAGTCAGGTCCGATGGCGTAATT
The DNA here is from genome assembly GCA_004369135.1 of Dendrothele bispora CBS 962.96. NCBI lineage: Eukaryota > Fungi > Basidiomycota > Agaricomycetes > Agaricales > Dendrothele > Dendrothele bispora. Next base: position 54,303 of record ML179554.1, read on the forward strand.
GTAGTTGCCTGTGTCGAAATTACTCGGGAAGGGAAGCTAAAAAGGGTACTGGTGCAATCGGATTGGCTCCCATACTATAAAGGTTGGAGGTCATGTCTACTTGCGTAGCAACGACACCAGGGTGGTACCCGCCAGGAGTAGAGCTGTAGGCGTTCGAAACGTTATTGGTGTAAGCCATAGGCGGTTGTCTCAAACTTCCAGTAGAAATCTGACTCGACCCGGCGTTGGCTCTAGACATTGATGCCTCGACTCCTCCACCATTATCCAAACTAACGACGTTCAAGTGGACACCTTCATTGTTCAGGTTGTAGTAGTCAGCAGATTCCGCAACTTGACGACATCTGTTTCAGTTACAGATAATTATGAAAGGGGTGAGGGCGGGAATGGGATCCGGAAGGATGATGACACCACCGATGGCAGACTCCGATGATCGTTGATTTGGGAAGGACGGATGTTCTTTTTTTTTTGAGTTACAGTCATAGTTGAGAACCCGCATAGTCGGCATCATCATTTTCGTGGTTTTGGGACGGTAGTTAAGGAGTTTTTGACGGATGCGACCGATCGAATGAGGGGGGGGGGATAGGTGGTTTGGCAAGTGATGTGTGTATTTAGCGTCAACAGAGAAAGTCATTATGTAAATCGACCCAGCAGTCAAAACCAAGAATAACAACTCACGCGCACCACTTGTCCTGTATCATTTGGAGCTACATTTCCTACCGAGGTAGGGGTTGGATCAATCGATGTAAAAAGGTCGGTCACAGTCAAAAAAGACGCGTCATCAGTGATGGTGGCCGCACTGCGTCCTCAAGTAATGGAAGCAACCTCCTGTGTTCCTTGAGTTCCCATCATTTGAGTAGATGATGTCATGAAATGGTGGTACTATGACCGATTGCAGTCGTAGTACTAGGTGAAGCAAATGTTTGGCAAGCAGGAGGTCAAGAAGAAGAGCTAGGTGTCAAGGTTGAGTTCGGACCGGAGTTGTTGTTTGCGCTACGACATTATTTGCGGCCAGAGTATTGGCAGTCGAGACGGAAAGCGCAGAAGAGCTTGTTGAAAGGGTACAGGTAACGTCCGCTTGAGAAACGGATGAGGATGAGGTGGAAGGGACACTCAGAGGGGATGAAGTTGTGGATGTTGGAGCTTTAGTTGGTTCGGTAGTGAAGGAAGTTGCGTGGACAACGTAGATTGAGGTTGGGTAGGGGTAGCGCCAGTGTTATTGAGACTGAGTCGATGACGGAGCTGTAGAACAGAAGGACTAGGATTGAGAAGTGAAAGTGAAAGAACAAGCTAAAAGAATGACGCACGACACTTGTGCACCCAAAGCCAAAGTGGAACCTTCAACGTTTCAACAGCTGTCTCATTCAAATGGATGCCGTCCGTGTCCAGATCGATCGACGTTCCAGCACCTGGGATCCGAGAAGCAAAGATGACGCCTGCACAAGAAGAAAGGTTGTCAGTACACAGACCTTGCATGTAGAGTATGCACACGTACCCATGGCTCCTGAAGAGTTTGAAGCATAAGAAAGCAGGGAATGTGGATTTACACAAGGAAAGACAGAGAGATATAAGAGAGCGTCGAGCTAGAGGAATGGTGAAAGTGGAAAAAGCAGAGATCGAGAGGCCGTGCCAATCGCAGCCAGCTGAAGACGGACGAAGAAGTCAAGAGGGCCGTGGGAATTGAAAGCTGCAGGCCGCGTCTCCTGGGCCTTCTTCCCAATTTCGTCGCTCATTCCTGCAATCCCGCATCGCAGAGCTACGGACCCGATAGCCCTCTATTCACTCTCACACCTGTATATGTCTCGAAGTGTTCAAATCAGTAACATATAATTTCTACAGTCGGAAGATATGATATACCATCCGCTCGCAACGTCCCCCGGGCTGGCCATTAGATCCACAGCTCGAAAAGGTAATTTCCTTAAATTAATCGGAATGAAATGAATCATTGTTCGAGAGGTCCATAGTCCCTCAACCTACACTTTGTTACGGAGTCGAGAGTTTAAAGTTTGACAGATTAAAAATTAATATTATTACTTACCCATTCGGAAGCCCAACTTTTCCATCCAAAATAAAGACAAGATTTTCATAGTCTCTATGGACGCGATGTCCATAAAACTGACAATTTTGATCCATGAAAACTAGAATCACCATTCCAAATCAACAAATACGTATACCTATTTGGGGAATATCACAAGCAGCACAGAAATGGGCTTCAAGGAGATTTGGCAAAAATGTTTTTAATAGATTTAGTTATTTGACTATGTACAAGATACCGGTAGAAAATTGAATATGTCGATGAAAACAATAATTGCTATTGTAAAGTACAAAAAGTCACTTACTGCTTGATAGCTTCATTGAGTTTAGCAAGTGCCCTAGAACATTTATCCACCTCCCTCTCAAGCTGTCCATGTGAATCAAAAACATTCCTAGCTTTTTCATACTTCCTCCTAGCTTCCACAAAATCTTTCATATCAAAGAAAAGATGGCCAAATTCCAACAAAGTCCATCCAATAAGATATTTTTCTCCTGGAAATCCTTTCAAGAGCCTCAATGCTTCAGTAAATGCCTCCTTTGCGTTTTCATATTGGCCTTGAAGCCTATAAGTTATCCCAAGATATTCATAGCACAATGCAACATCAACAATAATCCCATTGTTTTGATATTGCCTCAGAGCATTGGAGAACATATCGGCAGCCTCACCATATTGTGCTTGATCCATATAAATTCTACCCAAAATCCGCAAACAGTCTGCAACTCCTTGTTTATAACCAATTTCTTCAAATTGTTTTTGAGCTTTCATCATCATTTCAGTTGCTTCATCATATTTTTTCTGCTTTCTAAAGAGCTCCCCAAGACTCCACAGACACTCTGCAGCTTGTATTTGATTCCCAAACGTCTGAAATTGTTTTTGAGCATCTGATATCATTTGAATTGCATCATCATTTCTCCCCTGCATTCGATAAATACTTCCAAGCCTTTGCAGACACTCTGCAGCTCCCACCTCATTCCCAATTTGTTGAAATAGCTGCTGAGCTTCTGAGATCATTTCAGAGGCTTCTTTGTATCTGGCTTGCATAAAGTAAATATTCCCAAGCCAGATCATTGAATTAGCTTGAGCCTGTTGGTTTTTGCTTTGGTTAAAATACCTTTTAGCTTGTAAACTCATGTTTATGGCCTTTTCATATTGAGCCTGAGCATAGTGGATGCTTAGCAGAATATCAAAGCACCTTCCCAGTATATCTGCCTCAGGTTGAGAGATATTTCCTTCCTCATTGATACAATCTTTTACTGACATAACCTGGTACTCAGCATCCTGGAACTTTCCCATCCATCTCAAGTGGTTTGCCTTCATTAGTTTCAAACCAACCTCATCATCTTTCTGAATATTTTTATTGTTTTCTAGAATCAGATCAATGAGACCCATGGAAACTGAAACAAATCTCCGAAATCTGGCCAGTATGTTTACTGCAGAAATGCATGATGTTTTTAAGTGACCACTGCTTATTTGTGCTTTGTAAATCTTTTCAATATTGTTGATATGAAGTTGGAGTGCTGGTTGGGCTTCCATATCATTATCCGGTAGATCCTCCAAAAATTGTGAATAGAATCTCTCCAATTGATCTTTGATTTCTTGGCTAGTGGGAGATTGCGATTGGATATACTCCCTGATGGGTGCTAACATTTTCAATCCCTCATTTTGAATATAGATCAGTGAAGTATCCAGAAGCATTGATATATCTACGCCCCAATCCCTCCTAGAAGATATTTCTTTGCTCCTAGTGGACAATGGATGTTTTTGTCTAGATAATAGACCTCTTATTGTGGAAGTTAACTGAGATACTGCACCCCTACTAGTAGATGTAGACATCATTTTGTTTAAATTACTCTCCCAAAAAGGAACACCATTTGGGAGGAAAGATAATATTGAGAGAAGCTGGATGCTATTCTTGTTTTTATCTAGCAATTGAATAGACAGATTGATTGAGAATTCAACACTTGTAGATCTGCTGTCCTGTGTTGTTGCATCTCGTAACATTCTGGTCTTGTGATTTTTCCACATTTCAGTAAGAGTGTCCAAAGAGATCTTTCTTGCATGGTAAGCACTTAATTTGATAGCAAGAGGTACATAATCCAGCTCATACATCAACTGGCCAATTATTGAATCTGATGTTCCAGAGGATTCAACCTTTGGACCAGCAAAAGCTTTGAAAGCTTCACTTGCTGCAGTTGGTGATAGCTGTGGAATTCCTGATTCATCTCCAAGAGATTTCCAGGGAATATCCCCAGGTCCATGAGGTCCTCTCATGGTAACAATAATAGACACTCTTTCACACCCTGCAATCCTTTCCACCAAATTCCTAATATCAGTTCTTGAACTATGATTATTCCAGGGTGTCTCAAAATTGTCAAAGATAATCAGCAGGTCATGCTGAATTGTCCTGAGATGATTGAACAAAGCTTCCTGTTTGCCTTGGTTCTCCTGTAACATGATTTTCATTATGGATACCAATCCCTGTGTAAGGGCTTCTGCATTTTCAAAAATATCACAAGGGAGAAAATGACATCCTTGCCCAAACTTCTGCTTAACTGCAGGGTTGTGAATGATATGAAGGGCAAGTGAGGTTTTTCCCATTCCTCCTGCTCCCAAAATAGCAAGAAACCTGAGAGCTTGGTTACAGAGAATGTCAACCCCTTGGTCAACAAGGTCATCTCTGCCTTTGAACACAAGTGGTAATGGTGGAGTAGCAGATGCTATCATGCTGTTATAAAAATCAGTATATTGTGTTTGAACATCATTGGATTTACATACTCTGCAGTGATTTCCTGTCATGCCAGGGATATATTTATCAGCTTATATAGAAATGGTTTCATTGTGAGATACCTACCTTGGCAGCAGAAGGTAATTGGTCTGGTAGAGGATGAGCTCCATGTTTCATTTTTAAAACCATTTAACACTCACTATGATAGTTTGTGATATTAGCAATATTTGTAATCTTAGCATTTCTAAAGTCATTGTGCTGTGCATCTGGGAAAAAATGGGGTGCAGTGAACTGCTGTTCAGGAGCCTGAGGATTTTGGTCAGATAAGGAAGCTCCTGCTTCTGTATTATCAATGTTTCCAGTGTGTCCAGGTTTCTGTGTATTTCTTTGTCTCTTTGCATCTCTCCAATTTAGAGCTGTCTTGATAGCTTTCTTCATCTTGCTACTGGAATTAATCATCATTCTTCCCATTTCATGAAAGTTCATTGAAGAAAATAACAGACCTTGATTCCTAACAAAAATTATGTACAGTGATGTATCTGCTGAAGACGTGAAAATTATCCAACTGCATGTGACCAGTAGTAAAATATGTCAAAAAATAAGGTTTCGGACACTACGGAAATATCCGATTACTTACTGTGAGGCGCTAATGGCGGCAGAAGAGAGATGTAACTGTCAAAGACGAGAAGTTTATCCAACTGCATGTGATCACTCAATTGAATGGTTGAGGAAATAAGGTTTCGGAGACATGGGAAGTTCCGAAAAGTTGCGCAGTGCAATTCAATCAACTGGCCTTGTGCAATCAAAATAGAATGCCCATGCTGCCTTTTCTCGCACTGAAACACGAGCTGTACCATGTGGTTGACACAACCACAGAGTCTGTTGGGGGTAGTGCAGCCGGACCTGCCTTACCAAAAGTGAAATCTTTTGTTGGACCAATCCAATTCCGTATATGTTATCATGCCCTTTGGTTTATCAGGGTTTATCCAAACATGCATCAGCTACCGCCTTCGTGGTCACCCTGCCTTTCCCCAGTTTACTATTGTACCATTTCATCAAAACATCATGACCGCGGCAGCCTCGACAAAATAAAAATTTGTCTTTGGTGGCTGTAACATTGTAATATAGAGATATTTTTTCTTTTGGAGTGTCCTTCATAAAAATTTGTCGCATCCTTCCATAACCACAAACTGACAAAAATATGTTCTCATTTCATAAATGAAGAAGGGCTTGCCTTGGGAGCTTTTAGCCTTGACCTTGGCCGCCCACTGGGGTGCCGTGAGATGATTTAATGTCCCTTTATTGTAGTGAGCGGCCACGCAACAGATGTAAATATCCAGATCCCATGAATTACGCAAACGAGTGGCCAAATCAGATGCAGAAAGCAAGTGGTTCAAGGGTGGAATTGAAGTGGCTATGCCACACGTCCAAGCTGTACATATTTGACTTGTATGTTATTTGCTAAGCTGCCTCCTACAATCACCGGAGGTCATTTCCAATTCCCTTTCCAGGCTAAGGCCAGTCATTTGAAGGAGTTATTGATGTTATATTTTGGTTGACTGACCATCATCAAAAAAACCTCGGCAGCCCCCAACGCAAAAGTCTTTTTCGCCAGTTCATCGGGTCTTTATATTGTTCCATATAACATATGTGGAAATGGTAATAAAATCAATGATAAGGCACCCTTCAGAAGAGACATGAAAGTACCAAGAAACATTCCTTTCTATCCAGCTCTTCATTTGTCTTTCTGTGGCCTAGTAAGATATCAGATTGGATACCCTCTTTAAAGCAGACTCAGAGATATTAGAGGACACTGGGTTTAATGCGTCAGGAAAAAGGATGTTCCATACTCATTTTGCTTGCTGTCAGAACCTTGCCTTTGGTTTGCTAATAAAATGAAAGAGCAGAGTCATGAATTGCTTGACTTGAGGGGCAGCCTCGCTTACCAAAAAGGGTTCGGAAATTTTGAACCACCATCATCCATTTACTCCAGATGCCATCCAGCCTATTCTGACGGGCAGACTGCTTCTGAACCTCATATCTTCAATCTACTGGTCACTTAATACCTCCTACCCAAATACCGGATTATTTTACTTTGTCCCACAGTGTGTGTGCTGCCTACAACAGTGAGCAAGGCTTACTTAAATTGACATGTTGCACAGCCTTCCGACACCTACACATATGGTCATACTCCTTTTTCAGCAAATTAATCATTCATAGTTTGTGAGCCTACTAACGCAGTTAAGTTGATTTTAAGGTTCTCATAAGCCAAATTTGTTGGGAAACGGTTTTGAGCCCACAATCAATTGCTAACAGAGACACTTTTGTTCTCTTCCCCCGTGTTGATAAGACCTTGAAAGACATACTCATCTAGTAGATAAAAAGTATTACCTTTCACATGGTTCCACCGTTGATGGATAAAAGTCTGTATTTTAGGGGATCCGGAGACCTTCTCACATTTCCCAGATATCTGTTCATACATTTACCAGAACGATATCCGAGATAAACTGTAACCACCAGCAGAAATTGATATGATATGGAAAATGACTCGGGGATAACATTACAACAAAAAACAAGCAGTCGAAAGTCCAGTGAATGAACCGCAAAAAGAAAACCTGGAAGTTTGATATGTTAAACTTAAATGTCCTCAAAAATGTAAAGCAGTCGTTTCCATTAAGTACTATACAAACAAAAACCACACATACTTCGACCTTTCCAACCTCTCAACCTCTTAAACAAACTCAAACTCGCATTGTACTGACTCATCCCGACATTCAAAGGAGAATCTCCAAACCCCTACTGGGTGGCCGTCACAGTGTTTATAGCCGTCATTGACATAGATATTCCACCATGGGTCTGGGAGACGGATACAGTGGAAGCGGGTCCGAGAGAGTCGAAGGGAGAAGAGACGATGTTGGAAGTGGTAGAACAGTGAGCATAGGGGGCAGAAGCAGCGCATTAGACAGAATGATGAGGTTATTCATGTTCACGTTCACGTTCCCACCCGCATTCGCTCACACTTCTCATTATAGCAACCCCAATAACAGCAACCCCAGCAGCAGGAGTTGTAGCACCAATAGCGGCCATATCGATTCCATAACCTCAGATAGGTCCGATGGCGTAATTGTAGTTGAACGTGTCGGGAAGGGAAGTTAGAGAGGGTACTGGTGCAATCGGATTGGCTCCCATACTATAGAGATTGGAGGTTGTGTTTCCTTGAGTAGCAATAACACCGGGGTAGTACCTGTCAGGAGTAGAGCTGTAGGCATATCGAAATGTCATCAACATAAGCCATAGGCGGTTGCCTCAAACTTCCAGTAGAGATCTGGCTCGACCAAGAGTTGGCAAAAGACACTAACCCCTCGAGTCCTCCACGATTATCCAAACAGTGACATCAGGATCGATGCCCTCGTTATTCTTGTTGTAGTACCCAGCAGAGTCCCAATCCGCATCTTGACAACATTTGTTTCGATTACAGATGATTTCGAAAGGGGGGAGGATGGGAATGAGAAGGACGATGACACCACCAATATCAGAGATCCCGATGATGGTTGATTTGGGAAGAGGGGAGGTTTGTTTTTTTTCGAGTTACAGTAGCTGAGAATCCACACAGTTGGCATCATCATTTTGTTGTTCTAGGACGGTAGTTAAGGGTTTTTTGATGGACACGACCGATCGAATGAGGGGGGTAGGTGGTTTGGCAAGTGATGTGTGTATGTAGCGTCAACAGAGAAAGTCATTATGTAAATCGATCCAGCAGTCAAAACCAAGAATAACTCACGACTTGTCCCCTGTATCATCCGGAGCTACATCTCCTACCAAGGTAGGGGTTGGATCAACTGATGTAAAAATGTCGGTCACAGTCGAAAAAAACGCGTCATCAGTGATGGTGGCCGCACTGCCTCCTTAAGTAATGTAAGCGACCTCCTCAGGTGTTCCTTGAGTTCCCATTGTTTGAGTAGATGATGTCGTGAAATGGTGGTACTATGACCGATTGCAGTCGTAGTACTAGGTGAAGCAGATGTTTGGCAGGCAGGAGGTCAAGGATAAGAGCCGGGTGTCAAGGATAGGTTCGGACCGGAGTTGTTGTTCACGCTACGACATTATTTGCGGCCAGAGTATTGGCAGTCGAGATGGAAAGCACAGAAGAGCTTGTTGAAAGGGTACAGGTAACGTCCGCTTGAGAAACGGATGAGGATGAGGTGGAAGGGACACTCGGAGGGGATGAAGCTGTGGACATTGGAGCGTTAGTTGGCTCGGTAGCGAAGGAAGTTGCGTGGGCCGTCGTAGATTGAGGTTGGGTCGGGGTAGCGCCAGTGTTATTGACCCAAGTCGATGACGGAGCTGTAGAACTGAAGGACTAGGATTGAGAAGAGAAAGTGAAAGAACGAGCTAAAAGAATGACGCACGGCACTTGTGCACCTGAAGCCAGAGTGGAGCCTTCAACAGCTGTGTCATTCAAATGTATGCCGTCTGTGTCCAGATCGATCGACATTCCAACACCAGGGATTCCACAAGCAAAGATGACGCCTGCACAAGAAGAAAGGTTGTCAGTACACAGACCTTACATGTAGAGTTATGCACATGTACCCATGGCTTCTGAAGAATTTGAAGCATAAGAAAGCGGGGAATGTGGATTTATACAAGGAAAGACAGAGAAATATAAGAGAGTCGAGTAGCTAAAGGAATGATGAAAGTGAAAAGGGCAGAGATCGAGAGGCCGTGCCAATCGCAGCCAGCTGAAGAAGAGTCAAGAGGGCCGTGGGAAATTGAAAGCTGCAGGCCGTCTACTTTTGGTCATTCATCATCATTCCTGCAATCCCGCATCGCAGAGCTACGGACCCCATAGCCCTCTATTCACTCTCACACCTGCATGTGTCTCGAAGTGTTCAAATCAGTAACATATAGTTTCTACAGTCGGAAGATATGATATACAATCCGCTCACAACGTCCCCCGGGCTGGCTATTAGATCCACAGCTTGAATCCCAGCATAAACATTGCGTAAAGGTAATTAATCGGAATGAAATGAATCATTATTCGAGAGGTCCCTCAACCTACCCTTTGTTACGGAGTTGAGAGTTTAAAGTTTAACAGATCAAAAATGAATATGATTACTTACCCATCCGGAAGACCGACTTTTCCATTCAAAATAAAGACAAGATGTTCATAATTTCTCTGCATCCGATGTCCATAAAACTCACAATTTTGATCAACTAAAACTAGAGTCTCCATTCTGAATCAATGAATGTGTATATCTATTTGGGGAGTATCACACAAAGTACGGAAATAAGCTTAGAGGAGATTTCGCAAAAATGTTTTAATAGATATAGTTATTTGACTATGTACAAGATACTGGCAGAGAATTGAATTTGTCAATGGATGCGAGAATTATTACTATGAAGTACGAAAAGTCATTTACTGATAGCTTCATCAAGCTCAACAAGTGCTCTGGAACATCTATCCACATACTTCTCAAGTTGACCATGTGAATCAAAAACATTCCTGGCTTCTTCATACTTCCTCCTAGCTTCCACGAAATCTTTCATATCGAAGAAAAGATAGCCAAAGTTCAACAAAGTACAGCCAATTTTATACTTTTCTCCTGGAAATCCTTTCAAGAGCTCCAATGCTTCAGTGAATGCCTCCTTTGCCTTTTCATATTGGCCTTGAAGCCTATAAGCTCTCCCAAGATCTTGATAGCAAAATGCAACATCAAAAATCCTCCCAATCTTTTCATATTCCATCTGAGCATTTGAGAACATATCAACAGCCTCATCATATTGTCTTTGATCCAAATAATTTATACCCAAAATCTTCAAACAGTCTGCAACTCCTGCTTTATATCCAATTTCTTCATATTGTTCTTGAGCTTTCATTATCATTTCAGTTGCTTCATCATATCTCCCCTGCATTCTATAGAGGTCCCCAAGACTCAATAGACACACTGCAGCTTGCACCTGATTTCCAAAAGTTTGAAATTGTTTTAGAGCATCTGATATCATTTGAATTGCCTTATCATTTCTCCCCTGCACTCGATAAATATCTCCAAGCCTTTTCAGACACTCTGCAACTCCCAGCTCATTCCCAATTTGTTGAAATAGCTGCTGAGCTTCTGAGATCATTTCAGAGGCTTCTTTGTATTTGGCTTGCATAAAGTATATATCCCCAAGCCGGCTCATTGAATTAGCCTGAGCGCCAAGCTTTTTACTTTGTTTAAAATATCTTTGAGCTTGTAAACTCATGTTGATGGCCTTTTCATATTGAGCCTGAGAATAGTAGATGCTCTCCAGAACATCGAAGCAACTTCCCAGTATATCTGCTTCAGATTGAGAGATATTTCCTTCCTCATTAATACAATCTTTTACAGACATAACCTGGTCCTTAGCATCCTGGAATCTTCCCATCCATCTCAACAGGTCTGCTCTCTTGACTTCCAAATCAATCTTATCATCTTTTTCAATACTTTTATCCTTTTCTAGTATTAGATCAATCAGACCCATCACAACTGAAACAAATCTGCGAAATCTGTACAATATGTTCACTGCAGAAATGCATGGTGTTTTTGAGTGACCACTGCTTATTTTGATTCTGAAAATCTTTTCAATATTGTTGATATGAATTTGCAGTAAAGGTTGGGCTTCCATATCATTATCTGGTAGATCTTCAAGAAATTGTGCATAGAACCTCTCCAACTGATCAATGATATCTTGCCCAAGGGGATACTTTGAATGTATATGTTCCTTGACTGGTGCTAACATTTTTATCCCTTCATTCTGTCCATAAATGAGTGAGCTGTTCAAAAGTGCTGAAACATCCAAACTCAAATGCTCTCCTTGAAACATATGAGGTAAATTTTTAACCCAAAAAGGGATCCCATTGGGCAAAAATGATATTGCTGATAGAAGGCTGAGTGTTTGCCCTTCTATTTTAAAAATTTGCAATGATAAATCAATGGAAAAACTAACACTGGTCAGCCTCCCTGGCTTTGTTGGTTCTGTCAGGATTGATGTTTTATCTGTCTCCCACATACTCAACAGTTCCTCCAGTGGGATTTGTTTGACATGTTGAGCACTCAATCTGATTGCAAGAGGAACATATTCAAGTTGATACAGTAATGAATCAATTTGAGATTCAGAGTCATCTGAGCTTTGGAGCTTGTTACCTGCGAATGCCTTGAATGCTTCTTTTGCAGAAACAGGTAATAATGTTGGGATCCCAGATTGATCTCCTAATCTTTTCCATGCAATATCACCAGGTCCATCTGGTCCCCTCATGGTAACTATCAAAGATACTTTGTCATACTTGACAATTTTTTCTAATAGATTTTTTACACCAATTCTGGAGTCACCATGATTCCATGGGGTCTCAAAATTATCAAAGACAATCAGGAGATCACCATCAGCAGACTGGAGATGATTGAATAGGACCTTTTGTTTACTCTGATTCTCCTGCATAGTCAACTCCATAACATGGATCAATCCTTGAACAAGGGATTCTGTATCTTCAAAAAGTTCACATGGCATAAAGTAACATCTTTCTCCAAACTTGTTCTGTACTAAATGAGAATCCATGATATGGAGGGCCAATGAAGTCTTGCCCATTCCTCCTGCTCCTAGAATAGCCAAGAATCTGAGAGCTTGTTGACAGAGAATAGCTACCCCTTGTTCAACAAGGTCTTCTCTGCCTTTGAAGACAATTGGCACTGCTGGGGTAGCAGATGCTATCATGCTATTCCAAAAGTCAGTATATCTCATGAAAATATCATTGTGTTTCACATACTCTGCAGTAATTTTCTGTCATACAAAGAATCTATCAGTATTATACAAGAGCTCTTTTATTGAGAAGTACATACCTTGGTATCAGGGGATAGTCCACCTAGTAGAAGGTAAATTATTTGTTCATTTCTTAGTTCCTCGGTACTCACTATCACCCTTTATAATATTCAGGTTGCCAGCAACATTTGTGATCTGGGCATTTCTAAAGTCATTGTTCTGTGCATCTGGGAAAAAATGGAGTCCAGTGAATGTTTGCATCTGCTGCTCAGGAATCCGAGGATTTTGGCCGGATAATAAGGTTCCTGCCTCTGTATTATCAGTGTGTCCAGATTCCTGTGTAATTTTTTGTCTCTTTTGGTCTCTCAAATGCGGAGCTGCCTTTATAGTTCTCTTCATCTTGCTACTGAAATTAATTGTTCATTAAAGTTCATTGAACCAAATAACAAACCTTTACTCCTATCACAATTTGTGCACAGTGATGTATCTGTTGAAGACGTGAAAATTATCCAGCTGCATGTGACCAGTAATTTGATATGTCAAAAAATAAGGTTTCAGCAAGTACGGATATATCCGGTTACTTACCGTGAGGCGCTAATGGCGGCAGAAGAGAGAAACTGTTAAAGTGAAGTTTATCCAACTGCATGTGACCAGTCAATTGAATGGTTGAAAAAATAACCTTTCAGGGATATGGGAAGTCCTGAAAAGTCGAGTAGTGCCATTTCAAATGGTGTTGTACTGAGCGCCCGGACTGCCTGCTGCTGTCTCACCTTTCCTCACACTGAGCCACGAGCCATTCTGCCTAGATGCAATCATTGAATCTGTTGGCGGCGGTGCAGCTAGACCTGCCTTCTCAAAACTGAAATTCCTCATTCTTGAACCAATCCAATTCCGCAGACATTTTCATACCTTTTGGTCATCCAGACATGCATTAGTTACTGCCTTCATGATCACCCCTCTGCAATCTGCTACTGTACCATTCATTTCATCAGGGCATCGTGACCATGACAGCCCCAACAAAATAAAATTTTGTCTCTAGTAGCCGTAACATCAGAACATAAAGAAGTTTTCATCAATGTTCACCACAGTCGACGCAAAATTTCCTTTTTTGAAATATTCTTCAGAAAAAAATTCATCGCATACCTTCTGTGACTGCCAACCGAAGAGAATCTGTTGTCAAATTGACAAGTTCAATTTAATAAATGAGGAAGGGCTTGCCTTGAGAGATGTTAGCCTTGACCTTGGGGTGTCGAGAGATGTGTTAATGTCCCATTATTGCAACACATTCAGATCTTATAGATTATGCGAACGAGTAATCAAACCAGATGCAGAAAGCAAGTGGTTCAAGGTGGAATTGAAGTGACTATGCATGTCCAAGTATATCATTTGTGATATTCAGAGAGGACTTCAGAGGACACCGGGATAGTTTCACTTTTATGTGTCAGGAAATGGGATGTTTCATACTCATTTTGCTTGCTGTCAGCACCTTGCCTTTGGTTCGCTGATAAATTATAAAACAAAAGAGCAGAGTCATGAATTGATTGACTTGAGGGGTAGCCTAGCTTCCCAAAAAGGGTCAATCATACATTCACTCCAAGTGTCATCCAGCCTCTTCGGACGGGCGGACTGCTTCCAAACTTCATATCCTACTGGTCATTTATTACCTCCTACCCAAATCCAGGATTATTCTACTTTGTTCCACGGTGTGTGCGCTGTCTACAACAGCAAGCGAGGCCTAAATCCGTTTGATGCGTTGCATGAGGGACCCTGACATCCCCACACCTAGACATATGGTCATGTACTCCCTCTCTAGTGAATTGACCGTTTGTAGTTTGCGAGCCTAACACAGTTGAGTTGGTTCTCATACTAGCTAAATCTGTTGAGAAACTGCTTTGAGCGCATGATGAAGCACTAACGGAGACACTTTTGTTGTCTTCTCCCGTGTTGATAAGTCTTTAAAAGGCGTACCGATCTAGTAGATAAAAAGTATTACCTTTCACATGATGCTACCGTTGATGGATAAAAGTCTTTATCACAGCGGATCATGAAACTTTCTTACATTTCCCGGATATCTGTTCATACATTTATACCAAATGAGACTCAAGATAAAGCGTCACACCAACAGAAATTGATATGATAATATAGCAAATGATTCATGGATAACACCACAACGGATGACTACTAGTCAAAGTCCATTTAAACAACCCCCCCCCCCGAGAAAAATAAAAACTAGCTAGAAGTTTGATATGTTGAACTTTAAGTATTCAAATGTCCTCGAAAACATACAGTATAGTTTAGATACCATACAAACAGACCCACCCGTCCTTTGACTCTTCCACCCTCTCAACCTTTTGAACGAACTCAAACTCGCAATGGACAGACTTGTCCTAACATTCAAAGCAAAATCTCCACGTACTAAAACCCTGGGTGCCCGTCACAATATATAGAAGAAGCTGTCATCAGCATAGATACTCCACCATAGGCTTGAGAGACGGATACAGCCGAAGCAGGTTCGAGAGAGTCGAGGGGAGAAGCGACGGTATTGGAAGTGGTACGAACTGTGAGTATAGGAGGTGGAGGCGGCGCATTATTCGGAATGTTGGGGTTATTTGTGTTCATGTTCATGTTCCCACCCGCATTTGCTGTTATCCTCGCATGCGCACTTCTCATTCTAGCAACCCTAATACCCGCAACACCAGCAGCAGGAGCCATACCACCAATAGCGGCCATATCGACTCCATAGCCTGAGCTAGGTCCGATACCGTGATTGTAGTTGTACGTGTCGGGAAGGGAAGCTGGAGAGTGTACTGGTGTGAGAGGATTGGCTCTCATACTATATGGGTCAGAGGCCATGTTTCCTTGTGTAGCAGCAACAACGGGGAAGTACCCACCAGGAGTAAAGCCGTAAGTGTTCGAAATGCTATCGACGTAAACCATATGCGGCTGCCTCAAACGTCCAGTGCAAATATGACTCGATCTAGAGTTAGCAAAGGACACTGATGCCTCGACTCTTCCACCGTTATCCAAACCAGTGACATCGGAATTGACGCCCTGGTTGTTCTGATCATAGTAGCCTGCAGAGTCCCAATCTGCATCTCGACGACATCTGTTTCGGTTACAGATGATTTCGAAAGGGATGAGGATGGGAGCGATGAGGACGATGACACCACCGATGACAGAGTTTGCGATGATGGTGGATTGGGAGGAGCGGAGCTTTTCTTTTTATGAGTTATGGTTGTAATTTAGAACCCGCACAGTCGGCATCATCATTTTCGTGGTTTTGGGACAGCGGTTTAGGAGTTTTTGACGGATGCGGCCTATGGAATGAGGCAGGCAGGTGGTTTGACAACTGATGTGTGTATGTAGCGTCAACAGAGAAAGTCATTCAATCAGTCCGAAGGTTGAAAGCAAGAATAAGAACTCACGACTTGTCACCAGAATCATTCGCAGCTACATTTCCTACCGGAGTAGGGGTTGGGTCAACTGAGGTAAAAAGGTTGGTCACAGTCGAAAAAGACGTGTTGTCAGTGATGGTTCCCGCACCGCCTCCTCGAGTAATGGAAGCGACCTCCTGTATTCCTTGAGTTCCCGTTGTTTGCGTAAGTGATACTGTAAAATGGTGATACTGCAACCAATTGCGGGTGTAATACTGGGCAAAGCGGCGGTTAGACAGGAAGGGGGTGGAGGGGAGGAGCCAGATCTTGAGGTTGTGTTCGAGCCCGAGTTGTTGTTCGCGTTACGGCCATTATATGCAGCCGGAGTATTGGCAGTCAAGGCAGAAGTCACAGAAGAGCTCTGTGGAAGAGTAGAGGTAGTGTCTGCTTGAGAAATGGATGAGGATGAGGCGGAAGGGACACTCGGAGGGGATGTAGCCGTGGACATTGGAGCATTAGTTGTCTCAGCAGCGAAGGAAGTTGCGTGGGCCGCCGTAGATTGAGCTTGGGTATGGGTAGCACCAGTGTCATTGCCCCGAGTCGATGACGAAGCTGTAGAGCCGAAAGGCTAGATCTGAGAACACAAAGTCGAGAGCAAAAAGGATGACGCACGACACTTGTGCACCTGAGGCCAAAGTGGAGCCTTCAACAGCTGTGTCATTCAAATATATGCCGTCCGTGTCCAGATGGATCAACGTTCCAACACCAGGGATCCGAGAAGCAAAGATGACGCCTGCACAAGAAGAAAGGCCGTATGTAAGTACACAGACCTTGCATGTAGAGTATCCACACGTACCCATGGCTCCTGAACAGTTTGAAGCGTAAGAAAGCGGGGAATGTGGATTTATACAAGAAAGGACAGAGAAATATAAGAGAGTGTTGGGCTAGAGGAATGAAGAAAGTGAAAAAGGCAGAGATCGAGAGGCCGTGCCAATCGCAGTGAAGACGGACAAGTCAAAAAGGGCCGTGGGAAATTGAAACCTGCAGGACGCGTCTACTAAGGCCCTGTTCGGATGATGGTGCATCCGGCGCGCCTGCTCAATTCTGCAGGATGGTTACATGATATGCTGATGTAAAATTCTCGCGCGAGCACATTGCCGCTTTGCCGTTCTGTCGTTTACGCTATTTTCATAACGTTAGACCAGTTTTGTTTTTTTCCCACTCACGATTTTTATTTACTTGTGGCGTTGAGCCAAACAAAACGTGATCAGAAACGAAGAAAGGGGTCACTTTTTATATATGCGTGTCACTGGATTAACGAACGGCAATGCGGCAATGTGCTCGCGCGGGAATTTTACATCAGCATATCATGTAACCATCCTGCAGAATTGAGCAGGCGCGCCGGATGCACCATCATCCGAACAGGGCCTAAGGCGCGCGTCTACTACTAAGGCCTTCAAGTTCCTAATAGACCGTATCAGCAACGCGTTTCGACGGTATGCGCTTAAGAAAATTTCTTAACCGCAACCTTAACCGTAGAAATTCGCACGAGTCACGAGACTGCTCCAGGTCTTGTCTGCGAAGCCCTCTCTTTCCTACAAGGGCACCAAATGTGCAAGAGTACGTTGAGAGTATGTGCCAGAGTAATTTACGTCGCTGGGTCTGGGCAGCGTCCGACATAAGATTCCAAACGAGGGGAGTGCACACTGGCACGCGTCGTGTGAGTGATGATGTCATATTAACCAAAACATAACCGAGACGGGCTCGGACAACTCCGAAATCAAGAAAAAACGCGTTGCTGATACGGTCTAATTTCGTCGCTCATCATTACCGCAATTCCACATCAGATAGAGCTACGGACCTGATAGTTGTCCGTCCACTCCCACACCTATATATGCCTCTAAGTGTTCAAAGTAGTAATATCTAACTTCTACAGTCGGAAGAAATAATATGCAATCCGCTCGCAACATAGCTCACAGCTCAAACTTAATTCCAGTGGAAACATTGCAAAAGGATATTTTCCTTGAATCAACTGGGTATGAAATCAATCATTGTTCAGGGGAGGTCTATAATCCCTCAGCCTACCCTTCCTTACGGATTCGAGAGCTCAAAGCTTCACAGCTCAAAAATGAACATTATGACTTACCAATCTGGGAGAACGACTTTCCCGTCCAAAATAAAGACAACATGCACGCGATAACCACAAAACTCACAACTTTGATCAATGGACACTAGAATCTCCATTCCGAATCAATGTTTTAATAGATACATTTATTTGACAATGTACAAGATACCGGCAGAGGATTGAATATATCGATGAATGCAGGAATTTTTATTATAAAGTACGAAAAGTTATTTACTGCTCGATAGTTTCGTCAAGTTTAGCAAGTGCTCTGGAACATCTGTCCACATCCTTCTCAAGCTGTCCATGTGAGTCAAAAACATTCCTAGCTTCTTCATACTTCCTCCTAGCTTCTATAAAATCTTCCATATCAAAGAGAAGATGGCCAAACTCCAACAAAGTCCATCCAATTTTATATTTTTCTCCTGGAAATCCTTTCAAGAGCTCCAATGTTTCAGTTAATGCCTCCTTTGCCTTTTCATATTGGCCTTGAAGCCTATAAGTTGTCCCAAGATATTGATAGCACCATGCAGCATCAACAATCCTCCTAATGTTTTGATATTGTATCTGAGCATCAGAAAACATACCAACAGCCTCATCATATTGTGTTTGATCCATATAAATTCTACCCAAGGTCCTCAAACAGTTTGCAACTCCTTGTTTGGATCCAATTTCCTCAGATTGTGTTTGAGCTTTCATTATCATTTCAGTTGCTTCATCATATTTTTTCTGCTTTCTATACAGCTCCCCAAGACTCAATAGACACTCTGCAGCTCGCATCTGATTTCCAAAAGTCTGAAATTGTTTTAGAGCATCTGATAGCATTTGAATTGCCTCATCATTTCTCCCCTGCATTTGATAAATATCCCCAAGCCTTTTCAGACACTCTGCAACTCCCAGCTCATTCCCAATTTTTTGAAATAGCTGCTGAGCTTCTGAGATCATTTCAGAGGCTTCTTTGTATTTGTCTTGCCTAAAGTAAATATTCCCAAGCCATCTCATTGAATTAGCTTGAGCCCGTTGGTTTTGACTTTGTTTAAAATATTTTTGAGCTTGTAAACTCATGTTGATGGCCTTTTCATATTGAGCCTGAGTATAGTAGATGCTACGTAGAACATCAAAGCATCTTCCCAGTATATCTGCTTCAGATTGAGAGATATCTCCTTCCTCATAGATACTATCTTTTACAGACATAACCTGGTCCTTGGCATCCTGGAACCTTCCCATTGATCTTAATATCTTTGCCTTCTTTAGTTTAAACTCAACCTCATCATCCTTATTAATCTTTTTATCCTTTTCTAGGATCAGATCAATCAGACTCATAGAGACTGAGGCAAATCTTCGAAATGGATACAGTATGAATACTGCAGAAACACATGATGATTTTGAGTGACCACTCTTTATTTGTGCTCTGAGAATCTTTTCAATATTGTTGATGTGAAGCTCGAGCATAGGTTGGGCTTGCATGTCGTTATTTGGTAGATCTTTAAGAAATTGTGCATAAAAAATCTCCAACTGATCCATGATTTCTTGACCAGTGGGATATTGTGATTGAATATACTCTCTGATGGGTGCTAACATCCTCAATCCCTCATTTTGAATATAAATCAGTGAAGTATCCAGAAGCACTGATATATTCAAACTCCAATTCCCACTAAGAGATGGATCTTTGCTCCCTGTGGACAATGGATGTTTCTGCCTTGATAATAGTCCTCTTATTGTGGAAGTTGCCTGAGACACTGCACTTCTACCAATAGACTTTGAGGGCTGGACAGATTTAGAGATCATCTGGTTTAAATTACTCTCCCAAAAAGGAACACCATTTGGAAGGAAAGATAATATGGAGAGAAGCTGGATGCTGTTCTGGTTCTCATGTAGCAATTGAATGGACAAATTGATTGAAAATTCAACACTTGTAGATCTGCTGTCCTGTGTTGTTGCATCCCGTAACATTCCAGTCTTGTAATTCTTCCACATTTCAGTAAGAGTGTCTAAAGAGATTTTCCTTGCATGATAAGCACTTAATTTGATTGCAAGAGGTATATAATCTAGCTCATACATTAACTGGCTAATCAGTGAATCTGATGTTTCAGAAGATTCAACCTTTGGACCAGCAAAAGCTTTGAAAGCTTCATTTGCTGCAGCTGGTGATAGCTGTGGTATCCCAGAGTCATCTCCAAGAGCTTTCCAGGGAATTTCCCCTGGTCCATGAGGTCCTCTCATAGTAACAATGATAGACACTCTTTCACACCCTGCAATCTTTTCCACTAAATTCCTAATATCAGTTCTTGAGCCATGATTATTCCAGGGAGTCTCAAAATTGTCAAAGATAATCAGCAGGTCATGCTGAGTTGCCTTGAGATAATTGAACAAAGCCTCCTGTTTACCCTGGTTCTCTTGTAACATGATTTTCATAATGGAAATCAATCCCTGTGTAAGGGCTTCTGCATTTTCAAAAATATCACAAGGGAGAAAATGACATCTCTGTCCAAACTTCTGCTTAACTGCAGGCCTGTGAATGATATGAAGGGCAAGTGAGGTTTTTCCCATTCCTCCTGCTCCCAAAATAGCAAGAAACCTGAGAGCTTGGTTACAGAGAATGTCAACCCCTTGGTCAACAAGGTCATCTCTGCCTGTGAACACAAGGGGTAATGGTGGAGTAGCAGATGCTATCATGCTGTTATAAAAATCAGTTTATTGTGTTTGAACATCATTGGATTTACATACTCTGCAGTGATTTCCTGTCATGCCAGGGATATATTAGCTTATATACAAATGGTTTCATTGTGAGTTATCTACCTTGGCAACAGAAGGTAATTGGTCTGGTAGAAGATGAGTTGCATGATTCTTTGAAAATGATTTAACACTCACTATGATAGATATTAGCAACATTTGTAATCTTGGCCTTTCTAAAATCATTGTGCTGTGCATCTGGGAAAAAATGGGGTGCAGTGAATTGCTGCTCAGGCATCTGAGGATTTCGGTCAGATATGGAAGCTCCTGCTTCTGTATCATCAATGTTTCCAGTGTGTCCAGGTTCCTGTGTGTTTCTTTGTCTCTTTGCATCTCTCCACTGTAGAGTTGTCTTGATAGCTTTCTTCATCTTGCTACTGGAATTAATCATTATTCTTCCCATTTCAATAAAGTTCATTGAAGAAAATAACAAACCTTCACTCCTATCAAAATTCGTTGATGTATCTGCTGAAGACGTGAAAATTATCCAGCTGCATGTGACCAGTAATTTAATATGTCAAAATATAAGGTTTCGGACACTACGGAGATATCCGATTACTTACTGTGAGGCGCTAATGGCGGCAGAAGAGAGATATTAAAGATGTGAAGATTATCCAGCTGCATGTGATCAGTCAATTGAATATTTGAAGAAATAAGGTTTCAGAGACATGGGAAGTTCCGAAATGTTGCGCAGCGCAATTCAATCAAATATGTAGCCTTGTACTACGCCCGGGCGGCCTGCTACTTCAAGTTTGCTGCATTTCCTCACACTGAAACACAAGCTATGCTGTATGGTTGATGCAACCACAGAGTCTCAGGCTGTTGGTGGTAGTGCAGTTGGACCTGCCTTCCCAAAACTGAAACTCTTCATTTGACCAATCCAATTTCGTATATGTTTTCATGCGCTTTGGTTCATGGAAATTTGCATTAACTGCCGTCTTCATGATCACCCTGCCCTCCACCGATCTACTACTGTATCATTTCATCAGAACATCATGACCATGACAGCCCCAATAAAATAAATCATAGCTGTAACGCCGTAGCATGAAGAGAATCTTCTCCTTTTGGAATGTTCTTCCTAGAAAAAATTCGTCGCATACCTTCCGTGACTGCGAACTGACGAGGGTTTGTCGATAGTCTGACAAGTTCAATTTAACTTTATAAATGAAGAAGGTCTTGCCTTGGGAGGTCTTGACCTTGGGGTGCCATTTAATGTCGCTTTATCACAGCGAGCGCCCACGCAACACATAGGAACATCCAGATCCCACGAATTATGTAAACGAGTTGCTAAACCAGTGTTGGTTCAAGGGCGGAATTGAAGTGACTATGCCACATGTCCAAGCTGTCCATATTTGACATGTATATCATGCTGCATCACGCGATCACGGGAGGTCCGAGTCGTTTCCGATCCCCTTCCTAGGTTCAGGCCAACACAACTTTTTCGCCAGTTTGTCGGGTCTTTATATTGTTATTATGCGGAAATGCTAACAAAACCAACGATAAGGCACCCTTCAGAAAAGACATGAAAGAGCCAAGGAACATTTCTTTCCATCTTTTTGTCTAGTAAAAATATCAGATTGGATAGCCTCTTCAAAGCAGACTCGGAGATATGAGAGGAAATGCGCCAGGAAGTAGAATGTTCCATGTTCGTTTTGCTTTCCGTCAGAACCGTGCCTTTGGTTTGCTAAATTAGCAGAGTCATGAATCGACTGACCGAGATAGCCTCGGGCCTACTTCCCAAAAAGGGTTGGAGATTTCGCACCACCATCATCCATTCACTCTAAGTGTCATCCAGCCTGTTCTGACGGGCAGACTGCTTCCAAACTTCATTCACTCAACCTACTACTCACTTATTGCCTCTTACCAAATCCGGGATAATTTTTCTTTGTTCCACAGTGCACTGTGCGCTGTCTAAGTACAACAGCGAGCAAGGCCTATTTGACGCGTCGCACAGCCACCCTAACTTTCTCCGCATACACTCTCCAGCCCGTTCAGTCGTTGTTTCTCTACTAACTTATTTCCTTCCCCTTGATTTAAACAACTACCCGACCAGTTGTTCCTCTACCTTTTTTTG